>JASSUY010010483.1:61084-83075 GCA_032466535.1 Forpus xanthops
CTCACAGGGAAGAGCTTCTGCCTAAGAGCTCATCTCAATCTCCCCTCTGGCAGGTTAAAGCCATTCCCCCTTGTCCTGTCACTACAGGCCCTTGTCCAAAGTCCAGATCTTTCGTAGTCCCTTAAGGCATTGGGAGCTGCTCTAAAGTCTCCCCAGAGCCTTCTCTTCTCCAGGATGAACAACCCCAACTCTTTCAGCCCATCTCCAGAGCAGAGCTGCTCCAGCCCTTGGAGCATCTTTGTGGCCTCCTCTGGACTTGCTCCAACAAGTCCATGTCCCTCTTATGTTGAAGAAGGGTCTCTGCAAGCTCATCTCAGATGGAAGTACTTCCCCGGTGACTAAGAGAGGTCTCCAGCATTGGGGAGGACACAAATCTGGAGATGCTTTGGTGCTGCTGCTAAAAGCAACATCCTAGAGCATCACTTGAGGAGCTGAGGGCTGTCGAAGAGAAACCCACTGACACTGCATTTCCCAACAAAGCAATGATTGCTGCCAGCACAACCACCTTCAGGCATGCAGGGTAAGAGAAAGCTGTGGAGCAGCTTGTGGAAAGAAGCGAGGGAAGCAGCCATCAGCCATGCTGCTGCAGGAGGCACAGGACGGGGAGCACCTTGGAGTACTCATGGAGCTGCCCTGTAGCAGGGCCAGGACAGCGGGAAGCAAATGAGGAGAGCAAGAGCATTTCCTGGTGTCAAATTTAGCTGGAAAGGAGCCTGCCTTGAATTGACTTCACATGGTACAAGGCAGCAACTGGCTCAGAAACAGATTGAAAAGTTTGTTCTCCTCAAGGCCAGCATCTCATGTGAGGAAGTTACAAGATGGATGTATTTTACTTCGCAACGGCTGCTTTTGCGTGGTGCTCTTGGCAGCTCTCCTTAGGGGAGGCTCTAATCCCTGTCTCCAGTTATATCCCCACCCATCCACTGGTGCAGGGGGATGGTGCAAACTGGATACAACACCCCACACATCATCTATGGATGAAAACCAGCACACGAGAGGAATCGGAAGCAAACAGGGCCCCATACAGCAAGTGGAGAACCTGGCTTCAGAGACTCTCTTGTTTAGGATGCAGAAGCACACTTCCAGCCCAGCTCCAACTACATAGAGCTCAACACAAGCCCAATTGACCTGTGAGGTCTCTGGGATGAGGCAGCCTCTTGTTGTATGCCACAGTTACTGAAGCACAGCCTCTGCCATCTCTGGAGCCTCCCACGGCCCTTTCATCATTGCAGTGGCACCAACAATAAGTTAAACCATGCTGAAAACATGAGTGCTGTACAAGAGGCTCTGGAGAGAGCTGTGAGCATGCCCCCAGCCTTCTGAAGAGAGCTGAGGCCTCCCTGCTGTGAGAATAAACAGGAAAAGCACAAGCAGAGCTAAAAAAAGAAGGAAGAAGGACCAGGGCAGCCTGAAGCCAAGGCAAAGTGCGTCCCTGCAAACGTTCTGTAGCTCCAACGGAGGAGCATCTCTCAGCAAACAGCCCCAAGGGTTGCTTATCTCTGCTTCTCAGTTGTTTCTTCTGGGATGGAAATAAATGAGCTGTATCAGGTGGTAGCTCCATCTCCAGACAATGCGAGGAGGAACACGAACGCCAGGGCCCATGATGGGGCAAGCGATGCCTCTGCTGAGTCTGTAGTAAAGGATTTGCATGTATTTGTGCACATGTTAACATGCAAGATTTGGAATCCCTCAAAAAAGCAATTGTCTGCTCAGCTCGGATGGGGTACATAACTCAAAGGGGCAATTGCCTTCCTGCTTGGCTTAAGACATATGGAGCAGCCTGATTTTTTTCCATCATTCTGACTGCAGTGAGGCTTTTGGGTCACTCACCAGCCAGTAAATCACAAGACATCTCAGAAACAGGAGAGGCTGAGGATTTGGGGCAGCTCATGTGACCCCTGAGTTTCTTAACAAGGGTGTCTTATTATCCCTGCCTGTTATCTCCTCCCCTCATTTGAGAGCTAATGAGGCATCTTTCTACCCTAAGTGAGCTCCAGCTATGCAGAACCATTTCTCCACATCCCACAGGCATGGCAAACATTTATCCAACTGAAAAATTAACACAGTCCTTCACTGCCACAGGGAGAACACAGCAGTATGGGCATCACTCTCCTATTTCACAAATGGGAAGCTGAGGTTTGGGGGTACCCACAGGCAGCACCCAACCATGGCTTCCCTTGAGCATCAGCATCATCAGAGGAGCCCCAAGCTTTTGTGCTCAAAACAGGCAGTGGGAGCTGAAGCACTGCCTCCTTCTCCAACTTCTCTAACATTGTATTTTGAACCAAAAGCTCCTAGTAGCCCCAGGCAGCCACGAGTAGCGACTCATCTCTGGAAAGGTGTGCAACAGGGAGGGAAACACAGAAAGGATGGAAGAGTTGCAAATCAGACTCTCATCCATCTTTCCCGTCCATCTTCTCTATCTACTTGATTTGTTTGAGACATGTTAGATTCTCAGTGCTGCTTTAAGTCCCCTCTGACCTCCACAGTACCAACAGCAGCAATTGTGAATGCATTGAGGGTGGCACTGAAGCTTTTATTACAAACCCCATTTCCACTCCTGGAAAAATCCTCCTCTCTGGCTGAAGTTGTCCATGCTCAGCCTCAGGTTGAAGTCTAATTTTAGTTTCAAGACTCCTTAAAAATCCTTTACCATTCCAAAAGTTATTCTTGCTTAATTAAGAAGGGGAAAAATAGAACTATCTACAGCCAGTTGTAGCCACGTATGAGCAAAAGCTGTCTCCAAGCTGGTCTGCTTTCATGGTGAATCAGGACCGTCAATTCAACAAGCAGATGGAACATCTGCCGGTGGGTTCCCACTGCCCTGTCCCCAAGCCCCTGCTTCTCTGTGGCATGGCTCTGGGCAGTCTCCAGGCTGCTTCCAGGTTTGCTGTCTGGGGTCTTAGGCATGAGATTGCAGACAATAATCATCAGCACACAAGGCTGTGCTCCTTCCAGATGAGACCAAGAAACTGGGGGAAAACACAATACAACGTACAGACACACAAATCCTTCATCTAGGCTGTCTTGGTGCCCTCTTGGGCAAACAAGGAGCCACGACCATACCTCAAAACCATAGCCAGACCTTTCAACAACACCCCAACATGCATTCAACCCCAACCAACATTTCCAACCTGTGGTTAAATCACACTGTGGGAGCTGGGGAGTGTCACAAGTCATTCTGCAGAGCACAGGAGCACCCCAGGGTCCTGGCTTGGGCTCCAGTTTCTCCTCGTGAGCTGGTAAGAGCCCAAGGATGCTTAAACAACCTCTTGACCAGAAACATGCTGCTAGGCTGTTCCTGTGAGCTGCAACCCATGACATGAACCGTGAAAACTGTGACGTCTAAAGATGAGATGGTCAAATTAAAGGATATTAATAACTCAGCAGATCTCAAAAGAACTCTGTATTTGGAGTTGTCAAGGTATTTTGCAGTACAGAGGTTAGACAGAGGTGGGGAAAATGCAATACCTATGTGAGCTGCAGATCAAGCAAGGGGAATAGAGAGAAGAGGGAAAACAAGGTGCTGTGAGGCCCAGCCTGTTTCCCATCCATGGTACCACGAGAAAACATGTCCAGCAGGCTGCTCTGTCACATCTGAGATGATGGAGGCAGTCTGCCAGCTCACAGGTTTACCACTCATCTCAACATATTTATGTGAGGATGCTTTGGTTGGTTCCCCCACACCTCAAAGTTCTGTTAGGACACAAAAACAATAACAAACATGTGTTTTATTCTCATCATGGAGAAGAAATCAAACCCTTTGTTTTCAGTCTGAAGAGAACAGGGCCAATAACAGCAACAACAATCCCAAAGCTGGTGGGCAAACAATGCTGAAGCCAACCTCATGATTCTGGAAGGCAGGGGGAGCTACAGGATGGGCAGGCACAGGAGCTGTAAACACCAGAAAGGGGGTTGATGTCCCCCATAACAGCACAAACCCAACCCCACTGCCCTGGGAGCCCAGCAATCTGGGATGGAGCAGAATCCTCATCAAACCTTCCCTTTGGCCTGAGTTCAGCAGCACCCCGCTCCATGAGCAAAGCCCCTGTCCTACCCTGTGGGTTAGATGGCCAGATGTTATTTATACTATTTGGTGGCTTCTCAGCCTAAAAAGATGCAGAGCTGCATCACAGGGTGGTTTCCTTCTGCTGCTTAACTGAAGGAACTTAATCATCCCCACCAAGCCTGTGGTTCTAGCAAGATTTAGGCCTTCCTGAATCCCAAACCAGCTCTTCATAAAGAAGCCTGTCTCTCTTCATCATGTGGGTCCCCACTGTCCTCTCAAGTTTGCAGAACCCTGGTCTCTTCAAGGCAGCATTTACCTTCCTGCCAATCTCTTTCCCCACGCTGTGCCAGGCTTGCAGTCCATCTAACTGATCTCAGCCTAAGCTAAGCAGGTTTCCAGTGATCTGCCCAGGGGCTGTAAGTTCTATTTTGAGGGACTCCACCAGTTTGCATTTGCAGCATGACAAGCAGAAACCACGGGAAGCAGTAAACAAGCTGCAATTCAAGCACCTCCCAGGCCATACATCCTAAAGGAAAATGCCTGGCTGACAGGGAAAATGCTCAGAAGCAGGATGAGCAGGACTGAAAACTGAAATGATTTCAAAACTTAAGGCTTAGATGCATCCCCTGAGACAGGCAATACCAACCCGCTTGTGAAAGCAATCGTTTTCAGCCTCATCTGTGTACGTGCTGGCTTAGCCTGAGCAAGTCTGCCAGCAGCAAGTGCGCAAGGCTGGGTCTGTTTGTTAAGCTGAATGTGTCTGGTAGAACACACGCAATGGGAGAAGATTAAAATACACTGCAAAATATAATCTTGTTAGCGGCAGATAGTTTTACTTTACAAATCTTTATCACAGGCTCTAGCTGGCACCCTTATAAACACAACACAGTGATGCGAGACATGTAAGTGCTCCCTCAGCAGGAGAAATAACTGCTGAATAAAAATAAGTGAGATAAGTTACAAGGTAAGAAAGCTAAAACTAAAAGGATGACACTGCATCTGGTGTGAGTAATTATTTTGGCATCATTCTATCCGGTGCTAATCCTCAACAGCTTGAAAAGATTCAATCAGTGTTTAGCACTGCCACAGAATCAGGGCTACAAAACAAAGAGTAACTGGATTAAAATCTTGCTATGGTCACAGGTCACGTCTGTGTCACATCTGCTTAAAATGTTCCTTCAAGGAACAAGAGAAAAAGGAAATCTGACTTGGAACGATTGCGTTACAAAACATTCCCCCAGGTTGCAGTCCGAGGTTGGTTTATAGTGAGGCATTCCGGCATGAAAAAAGAAGGACGTAGAAAGATTATTACTTTAGAACTCCCTACCCTCAGGAAGGCAAAACCTCACCAATAAACATCTGAACAGTAATGTCCTCAGCCACAACACCAGCCTGCACGCAGGCTGCCCAGAAAACACGCAGAGAACCCAGGCTTCCAGAAGCTGCATTTACCATAGCAAAGAAATTAACACCGAGATGAGGATTTTGGATAATACTTATTCCTATTTGGAGCCAGCTGAGCCTTCCTGATTATCTCTTAAATGAAAAATCCATTACGGTGGCATCAATGTTTCTCCCCGGCTTCCTGCAGCTGCAGAAATGCAATTTAACAATTAACCTTTTCCAGTTGTAAACAACAAGAACAGCAAAGGCTGCGGGGAAAAAAAAGCGCAGCCCCCTTGGAGCTCACCACTGACAGCACACTGAGCAAAGTCAGCACGCAGCTACGTGCATTCACAAAATGCTCCCTATTCACCGCCTCTTTCCTACTTTCTATCCCTCCTGAAAATCCACAACAACTTCGAAGTTGCTGCCAAAAGGCACTTTCTTACCTGTTCGCACCGATGGCAACAGCACAAGAGGAGAGAATCCAACGGGTTGCTCAGCTGTCCTAGTTGTACCAGTCACCATTCGGCTGGTGGGCAGCTCCAGGACCAGCCCAAGCACTGCAGTGCCATAAAGCATCCCACCGCCCCGACACAGGCTGCCTGCCACCAGACAGGCTTTTGTCAGAGCCCTTCAGAGCGCGGTGTGTCTCCGAAGGAAACCTGCCCTCAGTAACGTACCATTCCTGCCCTGCGTCCTGAGCTCTAGCTTCAATTGCCCTGCTCTGAAACGTGGCTCTGGAGGATGCCCTCCGTCTCTGCTCTCAATCCAACTGAATTCAGCAGCTCCCCCTTCCAGCCCTCCTCTTGCTAAATGACCCTTCGAGGTGGCAAGAGAATGTCCGATCTGCTCTCCCAGCATAAAGCATTAATGAGGACAGATGCAACCCATGGAGAATAATTGCCGGCGTGGGAGCGGCGCGGGGCTCTGCTGTTGCATTGCTCTCCTCTCCTGCATGCTAATGAGCAATGATGTCAGCAAGCCAAAGTCACCGCATCCGGACCACGCCACGGCCCGGCCACCATCCCATTTATTTACAGCTGTTCTTCAGAATCAGTAAATCCCATAGGCTGCTGAGGGAAACGGAGAGGAATGACATCCTCCCCCCCCCAAATCCTTCTCACTGCCTTGCATGTTTTCAAAGAGTTGGCTCTGCACCAGCAGCCCAAAAAATGAATGGTGTGAAGACACTAATTATCCTTCCCTAAACTATCATCTTTATTTGATGCTGACCAAATCTCAACTTGCTGTCAAACTTCAGGCACCGTTTCTTAGGTATGCAGGCTATTAAAGCAACCATCACTGAGCAACATATCATTTTTCTCCTCTCTTTCAATGCCCTCTTACTTATTTTCTGTAGTCGTTTGCTATTGATTCCCCACTGGTTTTTAGCCGCAGCGTGTTTGTGCACCAGCAGGGCTAAATATCCTTGGAAATACAAGTTATTAGCATGGCATTTTGGTTACCATGTATGTTAACATATTTTCTTTCATATGACCCCAAGAGATGCAAGATTTGCACCTTTTACGTGTATTTCAGGTACTGTGAGCCAAAGGAATACACCACCCCAACAAGGATGATGAAGACTCCTTCCCCCATGCTTCCCTCCCCTTGGAAAAGAAAAGGCAGAGAGGGAGCTACGCTGCCAAATCTCTTCTGCTGCTCTTAAAAGCCCGTTGCTTGGGAATTAGGCGGTCCCAAACGAATCTCTGTTTCAGGTCAACTGGAGAAGAGTGTACTTCTTAGCTTCTGCATTTGCAAAAAGTGAGTGAAATTCTAAAACCTAATTTCTGTGGGCTCAGATACATACAGAAAGTAAATAAAACTTGTCCAACATGTAGTGCTTTTCTAGCATGCTCCTGACTTTTGGGGTCTGGCTCCAGATTTTGGAGTCCTCGATATCTGGCAATGTTAACTGTGTTTACAGAACACAGAAGGATGCAGAAACTACAGCTGTGACTCTTCCTGCAGTCTCAAATGCCTTAAATTATTATTATCACTGCTCATAAATTAGGTTTCATTATATGGAATTACATTCAAAATCTCAAGGTCAGACTTCCCTTTCATGGAGGACAGTGCAGCATCACCTCCACTTCTGCTGGGGACGGCTGAAATGCAAAAGAGAGTCCTTCCAACCACACAGAGCAGTAGAGCTTGCAGGAAAAATCTCCCTTGAGCCTTCAGCTTGTTAAAGTGGTGCATTTTGCCCCTTCCAGCTTGCACTGGGGTTGTGCATAGGCTGCCAGCTGCCTCTCTATGGTTAGCATACCAAGGCCGCAAGATGATGCATTTTTCCTCTTAAATTCAGAGCATATTAATTACAATACAAAGGAAATGAGACAAAACTGACTTGGGCAAAAGCAAATAAAGAAGCCTGCTTATAAAATGGTAATGCTGAGCAGAAGTGCTGTGGAGCAGAAATTACCCATGTTTACTGTAACAATCTTCCTCACAAACCTACTGCTAAAAGCACACAGCAGTGACTCAGGGCTACAACTGGCACAAAGAATACATGTCCCTCCACACAGCAAGTCCTGAAGGTGCTAATTTCCAACATGCAAAATGCCTGACTTCATTAACTTCCAAGGAGCAAAGGACCTTTAGCTATAAGGGGTCTTTTAATGCTCCAAGTGCCACTTGAACAGGACCAACCAGCCTGCCTCGTGCTCAGAGGGAAAGTTGACAGGGCTGTTTTGGCCAAGTGGATCACCCAAGAAAGGGGTCACACCAGAAACTGCAAACTTTTAAGTATAAATTGATCCACAGAGACAACATGGGAGTTAGAATCATGAGCTGATGTGATCTTACAGTGTCTCTAAGACCAACACTTATAACTTCTCAGCTGTGAGCAGAAGAGCTTTATATCTCCAAACAGCACGTATAATCGTCATCACTCTTGGCAGTCTTCTTGTCCTGATACTTGCAAAGCTAAACAACCACTAAATCCAACAAACTGGCTCTTCTGAGATGAGAAATCAGATTAGAAGCTGCCCCATTTGGACACACAGCTGCCTTAGGAAAGTGGAAATAAGCCTTCCTGCTATGAAAGCTGCTGGTTCATTGGCAATTGCTCCATATTACCGTTACCTCCTGCAAGGCTTGTGAAAAGGTCATGGATTGGAATAACTCCAGAAGGCACACAAGACTTCTTGATGGATTCTGCACATTATGCAGGTGAAATGGGTGTCTCATTAAGCAGCAAGAAAAATACCAAACCAGTGGAGGACATTATCAAAGGTCACATGAAAGACTTGCACCATTATGAGGATGGACACTAACAACTGCCAGCTACAAAGCACATGACCAGAAGTAAAACCTTAGCTACTGAAATAAAGAAAGGTCAAGATCAGGAAGCCTCTGCTTAGGTGCAAAGGTACGAGATGGATAAATCTGCCTGTAAAGGTAGCCACATCCTTCTACCCTTTGCTGCTAGTTTTAAAGACAAAGATCCAAACCCAGCCAACTTCAAACTTCCTGCCATTTGCATAAACTCATCCCTTTGGCTAATTTAACAAATCACAAATTTAACTGTTTTAACAAAAAAAAAAAAGCCCATGTTTCATAAACACTGTATTTTATCACCTTGGGATATTGATCGTCCATCAATCAATAGAGCTCCATGTGATACTGTTGACTCTCCCAGTGACAATGAGCTACATGGCACGGCCACGTGCAGTGACAGCAGACTGGTACCCTCAAGGTCACTGAGCTGCTAACCTGATGAATGTCAGATCAAGTTGCCTTTCTGAATTATTTAGCGAGCATCCTCTGCTGCAGCGTGCCACAGGACTGCACAACACCGCTACCTTGGGAACTCACAGAGGCTCCAGCCTCAGCTGCCCTGAAACACTGCCTGTGGGGGACATGCATGCAAGAGGATCAGTGGGATGGCAGGTCTCCCACCAGCACTGAGCCCATTCTGGCAACACAGTGACAGGCACAATAACAGATTGCTTTCCCATCGTTCTTTCTACCCACAGAAATGCAGAATTGGATACTCACAGTGCTTTTTTCCCCCCTCTGTTCCCACGCTTGTCCCTGTAATTTGCAGAGAAACCTCTGCTCGCAGAGCCAGCGCTCCTGCCTGGGTGCCAGGATGGGTCATGTCCAGCATGGTCCCAGTCAGAGCTGTGCTTCCATGGCCATGGGGAAGGCTTAAGCAGGAGAATGAGAGGCTGGAGAGGGTACAGCTTAGTAAACATTGGAGGGGAAAGGCAGAGGTACTGCAAAAAGCTGTTAGCAGTGAGCAGAGAAGGGAGGCAGGGTCCAGCCCACTCCTCCTGATAAAATGCCTGGCTCTTTGGAAGGCACATAGGGATGTGCCCAAGGTATGGGGAAAGATCCCTGGAGAACTAAAGCAATGAAATACAGGTTAGGACTTTCAATGAGGTTGAGCTCTCTTTTTAATTCTTGTAATGTTTTTAAGCAAGTCAGCAGATCCTCCCCACAACTCTCAATGCCAGAAGCAGGGATGTCTTACCTCAAAGGAAAATGGGATGGAGGGAGAGGCAGAGAGACCAACATCAGCTCATTAATCCCCAAACCTTGGCCTCCTCCGCTTTTCCCTATGGCTTCTATTTGTGGCTGTTGCCTGAGACAGACCCTCTCCTACTGTCACCATCGCTGCACTCCTTTTCGTCAGAGCCCTGGGTAAGGATCTGT
Source organism: Forpus xanthops (assembly GCA_032466535.1). NCBI lineage: Eukaryota > Metazoa > Chordata > Aves > Psittaciformes > Psittacidae > Forpus > Forpus xanthops. The sequence continues at coordinate 71,142 of JASSUY010010483.1, forward strand.
GCTGGCAGACTGCAAGGAGGAATTTAGTTTCTAAACCACCATGGAGCCCATCAGCAGCTGGCACAGAAGGAGAGGCACAGCCCAATCTGCGGCTGGTTTTAGAGACTACTTTCTGTATTTCCTAAGGATTCCCCCAGAGAGACAGGGCTGACCCTTTCAGCATCCTCTGGTGAACAGGCAGAGCAGGGTGACAAGCTTGTGCCCTCCATGTCCTCTGGCAGCACCAAACCACCCAAAGGCAAGGGTGATGCTGCAGCACACTGCGCTCTTGTTCATGAGCATCACTGCCCTGCACTCCCAATGACAAGGCAACCCAAAATGACCATCACCTACTGACTGTCCCCACCTCACCACGCAATCCCAGATCACAGACAGGCACTGCACACTCCTATGCAACACGCGGCACATGCCATGGATGGTATTTCAATCCATCACTGTATATCTATTTTTTTTAATCAACTTAATGCAAGAAGCTTTGGAGAGCTTAACAATAACAAGCCTTTCCATAGCCTCCGGCTTTAACTCAGAAATACCATGTTTTCTACGTTTGTACGCTGAAATCAAATTTGTAACTGAACGTGAACAACAATCTGGATGCTTGTGTGGTTTTCTTCCCTTTGCCAGCCCCGATTGTAGTCTCATCTGAACACTTTTTAATCGTGTCCTTTAATGATGTCTACAAAAGCCTCATTAAAGCGTGGTATTGTAATTTAAGCTAAATAAACTCAACACAGTTATATATTTTTTAATGACATATTTTTCTTGGGGCCTTTCCATGAACAATAAAGCGTTCACTGAAAATATGTTTTGAGGGAAGTGCATAAATCTTCAGCTTATCTGGTGGTATGTTCTCCAAAGATCTAAACCCCTGATCAGCAACAAATTAACTTTCCATTTACACAAAATAGAAGATGTATTTTCAGGATAACCAACTAACCCTGCAAGTCTGCATTAACATGTGCCTTGGCAGCAGCTCAGGACTCCCTCACTGCCGCCCTTCTTGCTGCCTCACTCTGTCAGTTGCTGTCACGTTAGATGGTTTTTATTCTATCTTTTGGCTTCAAACCTGTCTAAGAGAGCGTTTCGAGTCACTGGTTATGCCCTCAGTATTTCTTGCCTTTGCTTACCGAGCTCCCCTCTGCTTTAGCTATGCACAAAATGGTCCTTCACCCAAAAGCTGTGCATCCCCCCCCAGAACTGGGATATGATGCTTAACCATCTGTGTGCTCAAAGGTGAGTCTCAAGTTCTGGCCAAGTAACACAAGTCTGATTTTTACCTCCCTAAACCAGACTGCTTATTGGGTCAAGAACAGACATGGGCTTTCATCGTCCCTTCGAGTCTGGAATTACCAAGTGTATTTGCAAACATGGGGAGATATGCCATGGTTAGGAAGGCACCCAGCTCCTCCCCTCCTAACTGCTCAGTGGAAAGAAAGGTGACAAAATAGGTATTTATGTCATAATTGAGAGCACGAAGTAGACCTGGATGATATAAAACCAGCCAGGGCAAGCAGATGGACCAGAATGTGTTATTTTGGCCCACCCCAAGCTCCATCCATTACAAGACTTCTACAATCCAGCTAACCTCAATTTTAAATACATTTTAAACCCTCAACAATAAAATGATGAAAAGTGGCCTCTTGATTTAAACCTGAATGCTGCCCAGCTTATAACCATGACTCTGTAGCCTGCCTGGAGCACAGAGCAGGTCAACATGTCTCAGGCTCTGTAGAGGTTTACAGCCTGGCTGCCCCACTGCCTGAAGCTGCATGGAGCTCCAGCATCCCCAAGACAGGCTGGCACGGCACACAAATGGCAAGAGAAGTTTGCTATTCTTCCCTTTAATTAGTAATAACAATTTGTTATCGCGCCTTGACATTTGTTCATACTTAGGAATAAATTGCTTCCTTGAATGATATGCTGAGATTACCACGGGCTTTCTGTGTTTGTGTTGGTTTTAGTAGCTCATAACAAACCATGAAATTCATTACTCTTGCCACAAGCACCCAAGAGATGTGCCAACCAGGGTGTGATTTATACACAGCTCGACTCATGGAAATTAAAAGGTTTTAATGCTGCCTGAAAGAAGTCAAGAGTTTGAAATTTTATACAAATAAATTACCAAAAAACCCCATAATAATCCCGGATGTGAGCTACTGCATTGCTTTATCTGCCTAAGGATAAATACTAAAGTCAGGGTAAAATTAGCTTACTAAATATTAATTGTCTAATTTGAACAGCCCTTTAAGAGATAAGCCTTCTGGCCTGCAAATTACGTCACTCTCTGCTTTTTTTCTTAACTGCTTGGAACCTACATATAAAAGAAGACATTTAACAGCAAAACTTCTCTGCTACATTATAATGGGCAAAACATTCCTACTGAAATAAACCACTGGAAAACAGTCCCGTGCCTCGGCATCCTTAATGAGAAAAGGCTGTCAGTCATACCCCAGCCTGCATCAGGCCTTGTACATCAAACTCAATATACAAATCGCCAGCCCCATCAAGATCTTTAGAGCTGCTCAGCCCGTCAGGGAAAGGTCAGCACATCACTGGCTGATGGCTGCCTGCTTCCAAGCAGCATCAATCACAGCCCTCATCAAAGACAGCCACAGCAGTGAGAATGTGGCTGGAAACCTGCATCCCTTCTTTGTATAACCTGCCATCCTCTAAACCTGCTCCCCTGGTTGTAAAACATGGTTATGCTTTTATCTCATTGTGATCTATATAGAAAGGCAACTAAACCGTCTGCTAAAGGAACAGAGTGGGATCAGGACCCAGAGGGAGGAATTAAGACTATATCAGGAGAGGGTGAATCAGAAGCATCATCCCTGACTCCAGCACTGGTTCCCTACTAAGCCAGGTCCCTACCAGTTCCCACTTCCCCTAATGGGTCCCATGCAGGTGGCATCACAGGAGCATCCCTCTATGCCACACAAGCCCCAGCATCTAGAAACAATCTCTAGTGAAGGGTCAAAGCTGCTCTACAAGAAGATGCTGATTGCTGCCATCACAGCCACACCGAGGCATGGCTCACAGATGTCCCCATCCAGGGGACTTCAGGAGTGCCCCACACTCATGGGGTTATCAGCGTCGCTGTGCCAGGCTGCTGCTGCCCTCCAGGCATGCTGCCCCTAGCTTGTTTGAGCCCATGAGGTCATCCTGCCCACACCTCGAGTACTATGAGGGGTGAAGAAACCCAATCCTTTGCCACTAATAGGGGAGACACCAGCATTAGGTGCCATTGCTCCTGTCAGCCACCGCTTGTTAAACATGCTGAGAAACACAGGCCATTTCTTCCCCATTTTTCCCCTACAGTGCTGCACTGCACACAGCATTCTCTTCAAAGGGTGAAGCAAACATGTTTGCTAAACATGAGCAGGCTAAACACATCAGCCTTCTAGAAGCAATTACTGCTGCTAGAGATGTAGTGGAGTCCCATTGTTTCCTGGCTCAGAAAGCATTTTGCTGGCTGCTCTGGAATGGGGCTGTTCCTCAAAGCAATTTCAACAAGGAATAATCCCTCCCCAGTGAAGTAAAAACCAGGTGGGCATCCAAGGGAGTGGAGCTCTCTTTTTGCTGAGCATTTAACTCACAGTGTATCCTTGCAATAAAAGAACTGCAATTTGGGGGTCAGGCTACCACCGCAGAGAGGTGAGGACATTTCTGAAGAACAGTGGGTTGGATTAGAGCTGGAAACCTTCCCGCAGTATAGCCAGATAGGAGGGGATTGCTCTGACTGGTGTTTAGACTGGTTGCACTGGTACAGGGCAAAACAAAAAAACAAAATGTGGAGGAAAAAGGTCATGAAACCAGTGCTGTACATTATCTTCTTCCCTCCACCCCAAACAGGTTGGGATGCACCAGACTGGGGTAGCTCACCTGGCTGAGAACCTTTTAAATGTGGAGTTGGGGCAACATCTCACCTTTCCACGGACTTATTCCAGGGCAAACGGTTCAATCCCCCAAATTCCTTCTCAGTGCAAACTGTAATCATTCCCTTTTATCAGTGCAGGGTAGCAGAGGGGGGAGGGCAGTTGGGCTCCCTGTGGTACTTCAAACATGTACGTCAAAAAGATGGGCAACCATGGATGACCAGAGAGACAGCTGGGTGAAGGAGAAGGGAAGCTCACAATACTGGCGAGACTATTATAATTAGTGTAATAAGCAGCAATCACAGCTCAGCAGCTGCCTTCCCGCCCTTAGTGGCTGCTATGTGCATAAACCCGTGGCCAAGAAGGATTTTGACACTTGCTGTAACAAGTTTTCACTTGGTGAAGTTTCCATTCCATGTAAGAAGCAGAGGAAACCACTTCACTGCATTCCCAGCCTCTCCACCTTCACCTGAGCAAGCAGCACCCTGTGCTAATGGAAGGGACATGAAAATGGGTTTAGTTTTGGTGTCAACTGTGATTTTTCACATGGCTTTGAACAGAACCTTGTCACCTCCATGTTGAGGCAAACCTGCCAAACTCAACTTTCTGAAGTCCCTGGAGTCTCAGAGATGAGCTCTTCCACAGGAAATGGCAAAACATGGCAAAAATAATTTATATTGGGCATATATATCCATCCTCCTTGGATGGGCTCATGTCCAACATCCTTCTCCAAAGCATCCCTAAGACACATTCCTTTGAAATACACCTGTCCCCATTCCCACCAGATTTGCAGACAGTTGGTACTGAGTATATAGTATAGAAGAGTTGCTCTGCAGCTCACCAAAAGCCAAAGCAGCTGTGGTTTACCAAATGAGATGTCTCGATAGGAGAATATTTGAAAGGATTGGAAAGCAGATACTGTATACTGGAGTGCAATGATTATTTGTACTACCAAGAGTTAACTGGTTTGGAAACATTTAAAATGGTGGAGAAGTTACGGGGGAGGATGCTCATTTGAAATCAGTTGGGGATTTAGGTGAAAACGCTGCTTGCTGGAAGCTCACCAGCACAAGAATCAGGCACCAGGCATCCCTAATCACTAGATTTAGGGGCTGGATCATCATCCACAGCCAACACGGGTTGCAAAGTTCCTTATGTGACAGGCTATGGGTCCTAAACTGCAAAATATGCTGTGGCTTAGACCCACACTAATTCTGACTCATTCCTGGTGCTTATGCTCCAGGAGGGATTGCTCTTCTCACTTCCTTCCTACTACCCCCTGCTCTAACAGAGGTGGTCAAGGAAAGCAGTCAGATGCTCAGAGTATCTGGATATTTTGGCAGTAGTCAAGATTCAGCTCCCACTGTTTTTTAGTGGGTGTAAGACACTGTGAGAAAGCATTTACTGGGAAGATGTTTGGAGGTGTGAGCTCTAAGCTCTTCATGCAAGGGACAGTTTCCTACAGTGCTTAAGAAATTGAAAACATGGAGACAACAAGTAACATGCTTAGAAAACAGGAGATGCTTACATCAAGGAGATTTAACCCCTTGTGGAAGAACGAAGCCCCAGTCAGGCTGGACAGGGGAGCTCAGAAGTAACTGCAAACAGGCATTGATCAGGATGTCAACAAACACTGCACCAACTGGTTAAAAACCACAGCATGTGATGCCAGAACAAAGATTCCTTTAACTTCCTAGTGCAAAAAACCCACATTTGTACATCCTCGACAAGCAGCATCTCAAAACAACAGAGGAGCAGGAGCCGTTTCCTGTGACACTGACCATCCCCAGCTCCTGGCTGGGACACAGCTCACCAGAGAGCTTGAGAAGAGAAGGCTCTGGGGAGACCTCAGAGCATCTTCCAGTACCTAATGGGGCTGACAAGAGAGCTGGAGAGGGGCTTTTTACAAGGGCCTGTAGGGACAGAACAAGGGAATGGCTTTAACCTGATCAGATATAAGGAAGGTCTACCTTGTGAGGGTGCTGAGGTGCTAGCACAGGATGCCCAGAGAAGCTGTGGCTGCCCCATCTCTGGCAGTGTTCAAGGCCAGGCTGGATGGGGCTTGAAGCAACCTGCTCTAGTGGAAAGTGTCACTGCCCATGGCAGGGGGCTGGAACTGGATGAGTTTTAAGGGCCCTTCCCACCCAAACTATTCAATGACAAATGGATCGCAGAGACATCTGCAGCGAGTCTATTAATTAGTCAAGATTAGGTTTTATTTTATCCAATAGGCATTCAGGTTAAGGAGGCAATTCTCTTATAGCTGCGTAAGTCCCTTCTACACTTGTTAAGAAGGAGGACAAAGCTGTCTCCTAGGGACAGTAACACCAAGTTGAACTTTCACCTGGAGGTGCCTGAGGACACAGCCTGAACTGAGCATGTCACTTGCTGTGGCTAATGACAGGGGACAGGATCAGCATCACAGACCTTCGACCCCAAATCTATCAGACCTGTGCCACCAGTACAGCCTGTGGCACAAGCCTGTGGCTGGTGTCAGGCTAAGCGTCCTAAAATGTGACATAAGACCCTGTCTCATCTCAAAGAAGTATTTAACTTATCTGGCTGTTACTGCTTTGATCTTCCACTTATGCTGTGGGAAGTTTAACATCCTTTGTTATGATCCTGTATCTGAGGATGCCATGGCCAGTAAAATAAACCTATTGCAACTATTCAAATAGTTTAACTTAAACATAAGAAACACTTTAGATTTACAGCACCAGAGTAATTTGATAATCTGTGTTGGTAATGAAACAAGCATTAATAGCATTTTATCAGCAGTTTTAATCTTCTTGGCATCATTTCATGCCCACAGACAACTTCACTCTATCACTTGATAGCTGCAGCATATGCTGGACAAGATCCCCTGCTGCAGCCAATTTCCAGTGCCCTGAGAACTCAATCTCTGCTAATCCCAGCCCTTCACAGCAACTCAGCAATCTAAAAAGGAGACACATGAAGTCACTTAGGCTTATCTCTCTAATTGTCTGCTTGCGAACCAGGGGTTCGGTGTCAGTCACTTGCACTCAGCTAAAGACATGAAAGAAAAACCAGACCTAAAATATTTACTGTGAGCGTTTTCACTAAGTGAAACTACTGAAATCCTGCTTACTACTGCAGCTCCAAATGCAGAGCTAGCTGTGAGGAACACATCGGGGTAACAAAGCAAGTGTTCATGCCTTTCCTCTGCAGCAGCACTTTCCAGGACTAGGACTGTGTAACAGACTCCAACTCTCCTGACACCTTTCTTGCACAGCCCAGTCCACCACACAGTAAAAATGTTAATGAATGCCATCTTATAAATATTTAATGCACATTTTCCTGTGAGCCCTGCTGTGATTAAATAGCCACTTCCTTCCCCAGGCCCATCTCTCATTTTTATCATTGCACAAAATACCAACAGTTGGAACTATACCCATGCGACCGAGCTGCTGGAAACACCACTGCCTAAACCAACAGCATGGGGGCAAAATCCAAACACGAACTTCCAAGGAATGTAAAGAGAAATCTAACCCAGTCATAGCAAATATTTAATCTCGGGTATCTCCTCCCAGGATTTGCAGGGAAAGAAAAGCAGGGGGGACAAGCCAGCAATATACATCCTTTTGGAATGCAGTTATTAGCCTGGTTTCATTGTCTTATTCCATTGCATTCGGAGGTATTGGCCACAACAGGGGTACACTGCACACATCACTGTGACACAGGCATCCCTGGACTCTGCTCCTACACCAACCCCTGAGCTGCAACTCTCCCATCTGAAACTTGGACGACGCTCATGATTGACCGAGGTTACACAAGCAACCCAGGACAGACATGGAAGAGAACATGGATCACCCAAAGGTGTCATCGTTGCTGCTCTGGTATTGCTACATCTGTGATGTTCACCCGTGGTGTCCAAAGCACAGCTGACCACGAATCTGCCTCGCATTCATGACATCATGGTAATCATGATATAGAAATACTCGGATATTGTTTTCTAAGCCATCGGAATTGATATATTCCAGCCTTTCCCACCAACCCTCATCTCAGAAGCTATTTTTCAAACCAAACCAAACCAAAAGCTGAAACTCTCCTTGGGATCACCCAAGACCACAAAAGTATTGCCAAGCGTCCAGCACTAGCCAACACAGGCAGCACTGGTTACAGGGTCTGTGCACGCTGCCAAACATGACACATGAGATTGAGTGCTGCCATCCAAGCACATCCCAGCTGGATCAAGTGCAGTGCTGGAGACATGTTCGTGTGGCTCCCCACAGCTCTGCATCATGGGGTGATGCTCTGGCTTTTACATGGGCCATGGGAAAAGCTTCATATGAGACAGGAAAGCTGTACCGTCCAAATTCATACCAAACTGCTAAAAATATAAAAGACTCAAAGGAATAAGGCTTGCATGTGTCAGAACTTTTGGTAATTCCTCCCAAACACATAATTTTCTGGCACAGATACTGAAATGACACTGGAGGGCAAGCATTTAGTTCTATTTTAGCTGGGAGAGTCCCAGCTTCTGTCTCTCCAATTTATATATGGAAGCAGGCTCATCACTCAATATGTGTTTCAGCGAGTTCTGCATCAGGGAAGGGTGTGAAGCTAAGGCTAACAAGGGGAATATCATCAAGAATAATAAAGAGTACAAAAGCATGAACAAATAGGCTTGTCTGAAGCACAGGCTGCTGTTGCATGTGTCACAAGGAGCTTCCAAAGTGAAAAATCTGAGTCTTTCTACTCTGAAATATGGAAGAGAAAGCAACAAATGGTGGTGCGTGGGCAAATACTGGTGAAGAACTGGTGCCAACTGGTGAGGCTGCTTCTGTAGTGCTGTGCAGACACTGCTGCAGTGCTGTATACTAATGCATGGGAAATTTAAAGGCCATTTGAGATTAAAAGCTGCATTTTATCCTCTAGAAGTGGCTTTGAAACACCACTCCATCCCCAGCCCAGTTAACACACACAAACAGCACATTCAGAAGGCTCTGGGGAGACCTTAGAGCAGCTTCCAAGAAATCTGGACAGGGGCTTTTTACAAGGGCCTGTAGGGACAGAACAAAGAGAATGGCTTTAACCTGCTAGAGGAGAGGTTTAGATCAGGTATAAGGAAGTTCTTCCCTGTGAGGATGCTGAGGCGCTGGCATAGGGCACCCAGAGAACTGTGGCTGCCCCATCCCTGGCAGTGTTCAAGGCCAGGCTGGATGGGGCTTGGAGCAACCTGCTCTAGTGGAAGGTGTCCCTGTCCGTGGCAGGGGTTGGAACTGGAAGAGCTTTAAGGTCCAACACAAACCAGCCTGTGATTTGGTATTTTGTTTGCGTAACACTGATGCTAGGAATAAACGTACAACTACACTGTCTCACTTAAAATCCACTGCAGCCAGGACACCCAGCCCCTGGAAAGCAACAACACCCAACTTGGCATCACATCTGCAAAGACTGCCACATTTCCCTGGCCAATCTGAAACGGCTGGTTTGATTTATAGGTCAGCACATCCACACATAAAGTAATGGTGCCAGATTGCTCAGCCTCTGGAAGCAGCTCACTTCCAGCCCCCCCAAGGCATCTGTGCTGGTGATGGACCTGCAGTGACCAGCAGGATGCTGCAGTCTCCCAGCACGGTCCCTGGTCACCACACTAACACTGTGACTATCTCACAGGCCCCTGATGTGGCATCCATCAGGGAAGCAGCTCATCTAAGATCCTTTACTGATCTAAGGTGACAGCTGTCTTCTGGAGAGGAAAAAAACCTATTTAAAAATGAAGAAAGGAGCTTTTTCTCCACCCCACCCCGCCCTGGGTGCAGAAATTCACTCATTTAAGGTGTAAGTAGATCAAGTAGCTAATTAAGGAAATAACCGATAACTTAATCAAGATCATTAGAGGAACCAGCATGTTGCTGCCATTATTTAAATGGTAGCAGAGCAAAAAACACACTCATGCAATCGGAGCCTTCAAGACCTCTGTGCAACCCAGTCTTTGCAGAGGGAAAGCTCTCACGTCACCCCACCCTGTGTGCCAAAGCCACTGAGGAATATACTCAAATCTGGCAGTTTCCCACAGACAGATCATTTAATCATTCCCCAGCTGCCGCCACCACAAAAATCCCAAGGGAATGGTTCTCACATTGAGAGGAATTCACTGGGAGAAGCACCAGAGGGTTCCTGTGCTTCAGGACACAGCCCCTGCCTGGTTCTGGTGCAGGGACAGAACAACCCCTTTGCAGAAATGAAGTCAAATACCTTGGGACCATATGTGTTTTGCTTTTGGCATCTTGTGTTGACTTTACTCCTGGGATGGCCTCTGCGATTTCCCAACCCACCCCCACAAAAGGGGATTTGCAACCCAGTGCCACATCGCTCCTTCTAATTACTCCACCAGTTGCACTGACAAAACATCTGCTGGAAGAGAGAAGGGCTCCTAAAGCACACAAATGAAGGCAAACAGAGGATGCACTCCTGCTCCATAAACAGCCCCAGGACCTCTGACCGGCACAAGCATCCTCTGCCTTCTTCACCAGGAATGAACCCTTGTTGCCAACCAAGCACATTCTATCTGCTTAATTTCTAATGCATCCGAAAGCAATCGGATTCATCAAGTTTGATTCAGTACTTAAAAGTCTTTGTTTCACTTAAAAGAAGCCTTTGTTTTGCCTCAAAGAAAACCGGACATTTTCTCCTGAACTCAAGTTAACAAAGACAAAACCAATCCAACATCCAAAATTAATGCAGGATAAAGGCTTATTTTTAAACACAGGTGCCAAAGGTCCAAAATCCACATTTTGTCATTCCACACAAATCCCTGCAACAGCTGAGAAGACAGTTTGGGAACTCAGGGCTGAAGATTATTTCCAGCCTCCTGCAGAGTTTTACTCTCCAGGGGTTTTCAGAGTGAAAAAAGCAGGAACAGCTCAAGGGCTGGTGAGAAAAGTCATGTCTGCACCAAGGAAAAGTTTCACTATGTCCATAGGATCGGATATTAGGAAGGGATAAGGCAATTCCCAGCACTGGGGGTGGCCCCTGCGCTCTGCCTGCAGGGAGAACCAGCGCTTGCAAAGGCAGGCAGGAATCAGAGCCGGAAAGGAAACTGGTTTCCCAACGCAAACATTTGTCCAGCATTAAAGCAGCTTACACTTTCATAAGCTATAAATCGGGAACCACTAAGCACGCGCCCACTTACCCAGGCTAAACAGGCACACCGGAGAACCCTCATGGAGCGGGCAAGGGCAGAGGGGCAGGGTGGCGAGCGGCGAGGACAGCGCCTTTGGTCCGTGGTCCGTGGGGCATCCTCCGGCAGCGGTGTCCGCGCCGGATCGCTACCCGCACCCTGCCGTCCTAAGGGAAGGCAGGCTCCGGCTGCTGCCCAGCTGCCGAGTGACGCCCACCACAGTCATAGCTTATTGGTGAAAGGCGTAAACCCTAATCCAATCCCGTCCCTTTACCCAAATTAAGCCCTCCATGGAGTCAACATCCTTCCCAGTTTCGACTAGCAGAATGAAAGCAGTTACCTTGTCAATATATAAATCACACAGAGAGAAGCAATAAAAAACATACCCCCCCCCCCCATCAATTTGCTTCACCTCTTTCTCCCAAAAGAGTTTCTTATCTAGCCACTTTGAGCGGACCACAGCCTTGCGAGTGCAGTAAAGAAAACCAGCAACTCCCAGTGCTGGATCCAAAGTCAGCAAGGTTAAATATCAACAGGCCAGTAACCCCAGTGTTCATCAGAATGCCTAACGGTACACTGACACATCTGGGTCAGGACTGCATCACATACAGAGGTTTATAGAACCAGTTAGCACATGGTTCCTAAACTTGTACTGAATTTCACAAAGTATTTTTACTGAATCATAAAGCGCTGCTGGAAAACAGCCGGCCCAGCTGACACATATGGTTTTCCTTGATTTTCTCCCCCAGCCTGGCGCAGACATTAGCTGTAGAGACATAGAGGGCCACGAGGATGATCAGGGGACTGGAGCACCTCCCATATGAAGACAGGCTGAGAAGTTGGGGCTGTTCAGCCTGGAGAAGAGAAGGCTGTGTGGAGACCTCATAGCAGCCTTCCAGTATCTGAAGGGGG
>JASSUY010010487.1:0-11601 GCA_032466535.1 Forpus xanthops
TATGTTAACATGTTCTCAGGGAAGGAAGTTCCTAAAAACATTCAGCAGACAGCCTTCCAGTAAGGGTCATACATGTACACAATTATGTATAGTCTGGGAAAAGCAAGCCAATCATTTTTGTCTACAACATGATTCCCAGAAAGGCAGTAGTACTTAGCAATCTATTCCCCTGTCTTACAAGATCTTTCTCATTTAGCAGCAATGTCACTTCTAACGCACTGAGAGGCCGAAGGAATGTCACATATTAGAACAGCATGTGCTTGGACAAGCATGTCATCATGATCTTGCAGAATGAAAATAAATGATGCGTGCAGCAGAAATAAACACTAAGCCCTGGGTGGTGAACTGGGAATTTTTCTTTTTTCTTTTTTTTTCCTTTCCCTTTTTTCCAAACAGTTTGAAGACGGAAAATGGTTCTCAGTGATGGAGAACAAACACATGGCTTGGTGAATCCCAGAAAAATGTGCAGGCTGCTGCAAAGTCTGCTTAGGAGCAAAGTGCTGTGGGTAACTTTATGGAAACTAATGTCCAAGTCACTGAGAAGAAAGAAAATAAAACCAAATGTAATGACTAAAAATAGAAGAATTCACCAAAAAGAAGTATGCTTTCTGCATCCCTCTTTAGTCTCTGAAACAATTCCAGCTATGTAGCCTTCATCTAAAAGTATAAGGAGTACCTTACTCTGATCTGTCATCTCTGAATCTCAGATCTGCTGTGTGTCTTCAATATGCCTAAGGATTTCCTTCTCTTTTCTTCCTATCTGTCCTCTACGGACACTCTTTTCCATAATGAGATGCTCATGACTGTACCAAAGCTCCTTTGAAAAGCAAGAAATGTAACCAAATACAGCTTTACTCAACATCAGAAAGAATGGGAGAATCCAGCCTATTTTTTACTTATAAATTATTCAGAAAGCTAAATAAAAAGTGCAGTCATGAATTCATGGGCTTGATCCTAAGCCCTTTGAAGTCAGTGGCAAAACTCCAGCTGCCTTCAACGGTGGAAGGCACCATCTGGCACCAATTTCAGTACCAGTGGAGTCCCTGTTGGAGCCTGAGAAGATTTTACTGACAAACTACTATTTCATTAAAAACCAAAACTCACTGGAACTTCAGTACTTTCCAGGAACATGCTGACTTTGACAAGATGTTCATCAGGATACGTTTCTCAGAGGATGTTTCTCAGCTAAAAACCAGAAATGACCAAGGCTACAATGGTTTGGGAGTTCACCTGAGTGAAGTGAACTTGTAGGTCCCTGTGTGAAAGAACAGCTTGGGAGATGTGAAATAGCACTACCACTTTCTTAGTAGAAAGCCACTAGCTTTCTGCCGATGCTCAGTCTCCTTCACTCTTTTTAAACTGAAAACACTTGCAACTCTCCCTCTGAGTCCAGGTGCTCACCTGCACAATGATAAAGACCCTGGTGCTGGTAAAAGCACTAGCAGCCTTACGCTGGGCAGCAGCCTGGACAGGAGACCAAGGTGGACTCAAGAGGCTTTCAGAAGCAGTTCAAATGTAGTCCATATGCCTTCCAGACACCTGGCAACCTTTTACCATTGGTGCCAGCTACTGCAAGGAAGGGGAAGCCCTTTGGACCAGCTTTGTGTTGAAATCTGGAAATCTCTTTGCTTACAGAAACTTTCACTTTGAGCTCTCTGGACCTCAAAACTTCAGCATGGGCTAGGAAAAATACTGCAGCTCCTGGAGCAGAGCGGTGTAGGTCAAAATATATCTGTAAGCAATACCTGCAGTGTCAACATGCCTTAAAAAGAGCCAACCTTCCTTTTTTTAAAGTTTTCTGAAACTTTCTACCTCTTCCTCAATGTTCCACAAGGGTCCTGGTGCTATTGCTTACATGGATGATCAACAGTGCCCATAAAATACTGAATTAACTGAAAACTGACAAGTCAGATACCACCAATTATGGCAGAGGATCTCTTCAGAGCCAAGGCAGGCATCAAACCTGGGACTCTTATAGCAAATAGCTTCTTTTTTTATAGCAAAAAGTGTGACCAGGAGTAATTATAAATGGGATTATGAACCAGGCAATATCATTTACGTTTTTATGTAGACCCTTGTCTTCTTGATAGTTGCACACTGCACACATGCTACCAGAAATGACATTGTGTTCTTCTGCTCATTCTCTGAGATTTCATCCTGCAAATAGTGCTCTTGAAAATGCTTTTTTTTTACAATGTTCAGGATTGTGCGAAGGATGAAAAATACCATGTGCTTTTTTTAAGGAAAACAAATTTTCCAATTCAGTATGATTGTGCAAGGCATTTGATATTGCCTTGCATGATATTGAGAAGCATGCATTTGATAGATGGACCACTCAGTGGATAAGGAATTGGCTGGAGAGTTGCACTCAAAGAGCTGTGGTCAAAGGCTTGATGTCTAAATGGAAACCAGCGATGAGTGGCATTCCTCAGGGGCTGGTATTAGCACCAGAGCTGTTTAACATCTTTGTTGGCAACATGAAGAGTGGGACTGAGTGCACCCTCAGCAAGTTTGCAAATGACACCAAGGTGTGTGGTTCGGTTGATATGTTGGAGGGAAGGGGTGCCATCCAGAGGGACCTTGACATTCTTGAGAAGTGGGCCAGTGCAAACCTCATGAAGTTGCACAAGGCCAAGTACAAGTTTCTGCACCTAGATTGGGGCAATCCCGAGCACAACTAAAGGCTGGGCGGAGGCTGGATTGACAGAAGCCCTGAGGAGAAGAAATTGGGCTGTTTGATGACAAGAAGCTCAACATGACCCAGCAGTGTGCACTTACAGTACAGAAAGCCCATCATATGCTGGATTGCATCAAAAGAATTGTGGCCAGCAGAATGAGGGAGGAGATTCCACCTCTACCCTGCTCTCATCAGATCCCACCTGGTGTACTGCACACAGTTCTGGACCACCAACATAAGCAGGATGTGGACCTGTTTGGGTGAGTCCAGAGGAGGCCATGAAAGTGCTCCAAGGGCTGGAGCACCTCTCCAATGGAAACAAGCTGAGAAAGTGAAGTTGTTCAGCCTGAAGAAGAGAAGGCTCCGGGGAGATGTTCTAGCAGCCTTCCAGTACCTAAAGGGGACCTGCAAGAAAGCTGGAGAGGAACATTTTATAAGAGCATGTAGTGACAGGATAAGAGGGAATGGCTTTAAGCTGAAAGAGAAGATTTAGATTAGATATTAGGAAAAAAATCCTTACTATGAGGGTGATGGAACCTTAGAACAGGGTGCCCAAAGAAGCTGTGTCTGCCTCATCCCTGGCAGTGCTTAAGGCCACTTCGTACGGGGTTTTGAGCAACCTCGCCTAGTGGAAGGTGTCCCTGTCCATGGCAGGAAGGCTGGAACTAGAGGATTTTAAGGTCCCTTCCAATAGCAACAACACTATCATGCTATGATTCTATGAGAGAAACAAAATATATGTATTTGCTGAAGTCCTTTCTGAATTTGACAACAGAAGTGATCTGGTGGATAATAAGGCCTACATGCACCTCATATTGCTAATGCAGAAAGCATGAAGTTGGGTAAACCTGGGAAGGTCTTGGAAGCTCTTGGAATTGCAGCAAAAGGAGCCCATGGGAAAGCCAAAGTTGTTTTTCAAATACTGCAAGTCTTGGTCTACAATGAGTAAGTAAAGAGTCTTTGTTGTGGTGATTTACAACTTTGTGTAGAATAAGAAATCTTGCGCAATTGGGGAAAATTAACTTTTATGTGCTGCAACTTCAGATTATCTGTGGGGAATAGCACACAAATAAATGTACTGCTTTCCTTATTTCTGATAAAGCAGTGAAATTAAGAATGAAAGCAAATGCCAAGAAAATGTTTTGGTTCAATTGCTTGTAAAAGGAACCAAGGTATACACACTTCAAGCAGACATTAGCACTACAGGGTTGTGATAAACAGCCTTTGCCCTGTATGTACTATATTTAGGACAGATGTTTTTTTTACTGCATGGTCTTCTGGCTCCTGCTTCCCAAATACAAGACAGAGAAGGATTTCTGGATGTGATACAGGGTATTTGCAATAGAATAACATCCCATGGGGCTGTATAGTTAGAGTCTGTGTGTATGGAGTTCCTGCTACAGCTGGCTATAAAGCAGGATTGCTGGTTATGGTGGAGAGTTGCAGCACCAGCTCTAGGGTCACACTGTATTTCACTGAAAGCAGCCAACATCAAAGGATGTCACAAAAGCTGCTGCATCACTGGAGCACTGTGTCCAGGCCTTGGGCTCACTATTTGCCTGTAAGGGTGAAAATATGAGTCAGGACATGATGTACTGCTGTTTCATCCAAGCGTCTGATGACTCCCTGGAGGGACAGTTCTGAGATATTTCTCTTAAATGGAAGATGAATTGCACATGTTTGAGACAGGCAGCAGCAGACCAGGATACACAGATTGTATGTCAAGGAGACTACCATTCTTACCTAGGCACAGATGAAAAAAAAGGAGTTGCCAGCCTGAGTTTGCACCTTGTAGTTGCACTACCTTGTTTATTATGGTGTAAACTCTGCTTTAAATTAACTGCATATTTAAAGTGCCTCCTTTCCATACAGATATGCTGTTGCCTGGTACACAGGTCTAATTTCCCTCAGTGGGAGCACTACTTTGCATCCTTCTTCACGCATACAGTGAGCAGTTATTTTTAAACAATCTTATTCTAGGTTGCCTTACCTTGGAGACCTTTATACTTCTGTCATGCTTATTAAAAGGCAGACCACATGTTGGGACAGCATTAGGTAGCAGTGGTAGTTGCACATGGCATAATCATGCACAATCTCAGTTGTGCAAGAAGCCTGACCAGGCTCTAAAAGCCAGTCTGTAAGATACGAAAATGTGTTTTCTGTGCTCTATGATGATGTAATTGGGTTTGCAACACTCCCTTGTCAACTTGTGGAAGAAAAATCTGGCAAAGCTGAACTGTGATGAATTCCCTTGACTCCTCAAATCCTTGTCTGAAAACGGCAGCATTCAGCCTTGCACTCATGGCATGACTGGTTGCCCCTCACCTACAGGAACGATTTGCAGCCTTCTTTGGAGAATCTGAGATGTTAAAATATGATTGGGTACAAGTCCAATGTCAGAGTCAGATGTCTTTCCACTGACCAGCAGCTGCAGTCAGGGAGTTCACTGAACTTTCTGGCTATCAAACTAGAAAATGTTATTTGTTCAACTTCCTGAGTTTGATTTCTGGTTTAGGGTAAAGGACACGTACCCAGTGCAGTTGAGTCATGCAATGAAGCAACTAGTACACTTCCCTCTTGTACAGTCACCTAAAGCTGGATTCGTGCTCTAGTGTCTGTCAAAGCCTGGTCTGCAGTGGGTGTCACTGCTACATAAGAGGTGTACCATCTCTTCAGCGCCAATAAGCTTTGAGCAGATCTTTTAGGATGCTCAGGCACATGTGTCACATTACTGCAATAAAGTACTATGATTGCCGGCATTTGTCACTTTTATGACATCCATATGCAAATGCTGTTTATGTTAGTATGCTACAACTGGAAGGAATTTGGAAAACCACTGCTCTAGGCCGTGCTGTTTGAGTTCTGAGATGGCAAAATTAATGGGCTAGCAAAAAATCTGCACAGTAGGAAATCTTTCTGAAAGTGCAGAACACTTCTGGTTTGGTTTTTTTTTTCCCTGTTTCTGCAATTGCTCAAGCTCAAAAATTTTGCTAACACATTCCTGTCTGAAAATGGACTGCCCTGGGTTGCACCTACATTCTGTAGACAGAGAGACAGGCTGTCCTGAGAAAACAGAATTTTTGCAGACTATGACCACACCGTGCCATGCAGTCACACAGAGATATTTGTTAATAACACATTATTTTTGCCATTAAATGCTGAAGAATTCCCACCACACATCAGAACCCCATTGTGAGAAGCATTATGTAAAAACAGAGCAACAAGACATGTCTGGACCAAAAGAAAGTACAATTTAAGATGAGAACAAGAGATAATAAATAGATACAGACAAAATGAGGCAGTCTTATCAGCAAGATGGTCAGAGGATTTTGCACAGCATAAATCTTTTGTAGGCATCACAGCCAAGAACAACTTTAGAGAGGAGTCTGGAGTAGCGGTGCTGATGCAGATGTCCGGATGCTTTTGAAGAATTCATCACAATATGAAGACAACTATGAAGGAAAATGGTAACTTGAAAAAACTGACAAGGTGATTTGCATTACTGGCTGATCAAAGGCAGGGATTGATCTTTCAGTAGTGAATAGAAGACCACTGGTAGGGGGAGTAATAAGTAATTAAAGATTTGCAAGTAAGGGAAAGTTGTACGGGCTCTATGGGACAGAAAAGGGCTTCAGACAGAAAGAAAGAAGTGACAGCAGATGAGTAGTCTGGATGGTCATGAACGAAGCAGAACTACATTTTCTAAGGATGCAAAAAGGATGTAATCAGAATGAGGATACGAGATGATGAGAGTTTGATCTTTGTGAATGTCAAGCTAAAGAATACTGGTTAAAGGACTGCCATTCACATGATGAATGGAGCCAGGCATGAGGGTGTGGTTCCCATTGACAATGTCTTTTATTACTTTCCATTAAGGTACATTAATCTCTCTTTAACCAGTAACCAGACAGGAACAGTCACAGTTAACTAACCTACCTTTGACTGTGTACTGCTCTGAAACCTCACGTATGACTTGAGTGAGAGTTGCTTTACTCAAAAGCAGACACATATGTCTCTGAAGTGGTGTGGAGCTGCCTTTGCAATGACCTTAAAATCTGCTTTTGTGACCTAAGGGACCTTCATATAACAAGACCTTGGGCTTGAGACAGAGCATGGCCCCAGACAGTAAACAGCCAAGGTTTAAACCATGACAGCCCCAAAGCTGCTGCGGGGCAGAGAGGCTCAGTGCCAAGACTGAGATCTCTCATACAACTGTCATAGCCTGGGGGACTAAGAATGATGTACTGTCATGGTTTAAGCCCTCCTTCCACCCCAATAATTCATACATTAAGGCAGAGAAAAAGCAGGCACCCATTAAATCAATACAGCCACACTTTTCCCTTCTGAGCAATGCACCTGTGGAAATAAAAGGCTTTGGCTGGGAACAGGCAAGCCCTCCTACCCACAAGACTGGAGCAAGGAGAGAAGATACTGAGGCCATTATTTCTGCTGTGAAAGTGAAGAAACACAGTTTTTCTTCTTGTACTAGGAAAAGAAAAGAGACAGAGGAAGACATTCTTGTAAATCCCTTATCCTGTTGCTGAGGTAGAAGAAGATCACAGAAAAGAGATTCATGAGATGACAAGAAACATGCCACTGAGCTTTACTTTCCCCACCAAAAGCAAGGCCAGCGGGGAGCGCTATCCCTCCTTCAGCACGGTCGCTTTCCTCTTGAATCAATAACACACGGCCGAGATGCTTTTCTTGTGTGCCTTCCCCTTAGTCACAGGGTAAGAGGAGAGTATCTCCAGCATGAGTCCACCATCACTGCCTGAACACTCTGGAGCCTTTCCGGTTTGTTCCAAGGTTTCCAGAAAAATTCTGTTACAGAAAAATTCTATTATGGAAGCCTCTCTCATGAAATTTCCTGTCAATTTGATTCAATTGTGTCTAAACATATCGGAAGACTTCAAAGTCAGATTTAGAGCAGGACACTCCCTCTAGCCTTACTTAAACCGAAGCTAATGTTATTAAACATGTTTATGGAGTACCTAGTGCTGCTTTGTCATAAAATTATAACTTAATGAAATAATTACATAAATTGAGGGACAACCAGAAGGTAGGTTGTTTGTACAAAGCATCACATTCCTCACCATTTTGGCATAATGGTTTTAAAGCACAGTTCAACAGCAGCACTGACTGCAGAGTATCTGTAGGTGAGGGTTATTGCCCCAGCCATGTTTTCCTGCAATAACTGTGAGATTCCACATATCCACCTTTCCCATCCTCCCACTTTCCACCCTATATCAGCATGGATGTTCATGTGGCTGTGCAGTAAATGGGATGATGGAACAGATAAAACTGGAAAGTAAAAAAGGAATGTCAACTTAAAGGAGTAGCTTTCAACAGTTTGAGTTCCCTTATCCATCTCTACACTCAGCCCCACGTAAAGTGTTGTCACAGATGAGGCAAAAGGAGGACAATTCCTTCGGCAGCAGCCCTTGTTTTTGTCAGATTAAAATAGTACCAATATCACACCCAAAAATGGACAGCAGAACATAAACAATGGATGGTCTATTTTGTAAAGGAACAAAGTAAGCAGCACCAAAGACTTCTATGTAATTTCTTCTACACTGGTAGACTAAACACAAAGGGATGATATTGAATAATGTATGTTCTAGAGAAAATCTGGAAAAGATGGAGATCCTCAAATTAATTCCAACTATCCCTCTTGTTTCTGATTTTTGTTTTGAATTTGTTTGTACTGATTCCTCCTCTTGTCTTTTGAATTTGGTTTTCTCAATGTTCAGCTTTAACACCTAACAAGTGTTAGAGGGTTTGAGACTGAACACAAACATCTGGTTTTGGCATAGCTAATGACATTTTTAGAATAAAAATCAACTTCATATGTTATTTTTTGTTGTTTGAAGCATGTGTTCAGCACACACATGCACTCCTGGGTCTCGTCTCTACAATAAAGACATTTTGACCATTCCAGAATCTGCCACGGTAAGAAGGAAAGATGTAAGGCCATTCATAGCTTCATCCTATCACAAAATTACTCCTCTTTGAAAGCTTAAAGGGTCAAGTTCAACCACTTTTTGTGACTCTTCACCATGGTAGAATAATATTTATGTAACATGCTATCTTCCAAAAACAGAGATCAGCGGAGGCTCTAATAGGCACTGCCTGGCAAACCAATTATGGTGTCACTGACATCAGCTGTCCACCCTGTCCCTCTGGTGGAGGTCACTTTACCCACCACAGGCACACCAAAGGATAACGTGTGCTTCCACCTTCTCCATATCCTTTAGCAGGCTGGGATTTTAATATTGGACCCACTTTTCTTAAGCAGTCCCAGTACCAGTGTCATGGCTGACACATTTGGACTGAAGATATCCACACTGAGAGTTTTAAGGCAGCCAGAAAGCTCCCCAAGAAGGAAGCTAATTATGATGTGCAACATGCACTAACAAGAACACTAGGAAACAAAATGAAGAATGGCTGTGTGAGAACTAATTAAATCCTTTAGGATTCTCTTTTTAATTAACTGCTAGACAAATCATGTATTTGTTGACATATAACTTCTTAACATACATTCATGCATTAGCTCTAGGTAATTGAGACTGAAATATACTTTTTTTTTCAAAAGGAAAAAGATCTCAGGAATTCATCAGTGTTGAAGCAATCTTTAGAAGCTGTCAGAGAGGATCAATGGCTGGAAAAGCCAAAGCCCTGTTCTCATGCCTCCTCTAGAGGGTCTGGATTACTGACGATGTGCTCTAGAGCTGCCCCAGGATAGCAGGCCCACTCAATAGGGAACGCTAATTTTTAGTCCTCAGAAACCTGTGCTGCTGTAGAAACATTTCAATCCAATGGTTGTGGGTTATGAGGCTGCTGAGCACCACTGGGAAGTCCAAAACATTTGTTGCACAGGCAAAAGCTAAGTAATGTGCTATTTATTTAGTTGGTCCTATCATAGAATCACAGAAAAAACTAGGTTGGAAAAGACCTAAGGGCCAAGGGGATGATGCTTAGCCTGAGGGATTTTTCCACTTGAAATATTGCAGGATGACATGAACACTTCAATACCCATGTCAAGCCTCACCTATCCCAGGAGAAGAATAAGGAAATAACGGGTAGTAGAGTGCACCCAAGGCTTCCCAAGATTTGTTGTGTATGTGTCTAGGCACTGGCAGAAGTTTGTTCATTCAGGGCACCTTGTTGCTTCTCAAAGAGACAGAAGTATTAAGGTTCCTTAGCAAAATCAGAACAAACACTGATAAGTGTATGACAGACAGGAACTGTTAGAAATTGATAAATATTGATTATAACATTGAAGAACTCACTTGAATGTAGACTCTTTGCTGGTGAAATGGAAGGTTTCATGTGCAATGCTCACTGTGGGCCTTTCCTTTTCACACCATGCAGAGCACAGACTCACAGCCTGAGCAACTGCAGAAGACAAGGAATAGCTCCCCCTCCTTTAGAGTGGAGCTGACAGCCTGCCTCCCCTGCCCAAATGATGAAGAGAAACAGGCTTTTCTACATATACACTAATCTTACATGTTTTAGATGTTTCCATTAAGCAGCAAGGACTATTTATTTCCCTATGAGCACCTGCTTATATATCTCAATGCTATGGGGCAGTCCAGTTAGCTCAAATGTAGAGATACATCTACTGCTGGCCAGGTAAACAGTACTTAGAGACCTGCAAGGTCTCATGAGAGATTTGTAAGAGTATTTCCCAGTTCAAAAGTGATACTGAAGGCAGAACTGCTTATTCTTGGTATGACTCACCAGTATGACTGCACTTCAGCGGATGTTTCTTTACCTACCATCCAAGAGAAAATTTATAAGTTTAAAAGAGAGAGTGAAAAGAAGGATGAAAGGACAGTAAAGAGAAATTAAGCACTAAAATGGATGAAAAGTATCTACCAAGATGCAATAGTTAGTTTGCGAAGAAATTTAGCTCTCTGTCTATGGAAATCGGGGGAGTCATCACTAGTGCTTTTTTTGTAACAAAAGCAACACCAGGACCGTAACAGGAGAGCATAAACTTTGAGGCAGGAACCAAATAACAGCTTAGAAAAAACAAAAATGAGACAGAATTGAATCCAGGGCTAGAAGACATGTATTCAAGCACAAGCATAACTCAGGAAAGTTGGAGGGAAAGGGAAGGGCTGATGGGTATTGCTTTGTGCTGATGCTAGATGGAAGCAGCAGCACATGCAGAACAGAGCAGGCAAGACCCCAGTCAGCTTGCACTGTGAAGGATGACAAGCAGGGTTTTGCAGGAGAAGTTCTGAAAATCCTTGAGTGCACTGTGGCTAGAGATCAAAGTCTTGTCACCATCAAATCAAGAGCAGAAGTCAGTGCATCTTCGTTAGGTACCTCACTTGCACTTCAATTTTTGGAACCTAGGAGGCATGGCTTCAAAAATGCCCCATATAGATACAAGAACTATATATATATATGCTTTCGAATGACTCAGGATACTGGCTTATTTGTCAAGATTGTGTGCTTAAGTTGGTTGGGCTGGAAACCTTCCATAAATTACCCTAGAAAGATATTTTTACAAAATAAAATCTAGGAAATTTAGATGTTACTTAGAATGGGGGTTGGGCAGGAAAGATATTCCTGAATGTGACAGCTAGAAAATTTCTGGTTCAACAGTCCCTGAAACAATAAGAAGTGACAATAGTTTGGACGTGGTTTTGATTAATAGAAAGATTGGTCATAACATATAAATCTGAATACATTAATTATGATACTGGTCTTGTTCAACATCTTTGTTAGTGACATGGACAGTGGGATTGAGTGCGCTCTCAGCAACTTTGTGGATGACACCAAGCTCTGTGGCTCAGTTGATACGACGGAGGGAAGGAATGCCAACCAGAGAGACCATGACACGCTTGTGAGGTGGGCTGATGACAACCTCATGAAGTTTAACCATGCCAAGTGCAAGGTCCTACACCTGGGTC
>JASSUY010010488.1:11809-30869 GCA_032466535.1 Forpus xanthops
ACAGGGTGCCCAGAGAAGCTGTGGCTGCCCCATCCCTGGCAGTGTTCAAGGCCATGTTGGACACAGGGGCTTGGAGCAAGCTGCTCTAGTGGAAGGTGTCCCTGCTCATGGCAGGGGTTGGAGCTGGATGACCTTTAAGGTCCCTTCCAGCACAAACCAGTCTCTAATTCAATGATCACTCTACTTACAAAAGAGCACATGGCATTAATAACTATTCCACCACTTATTACTTATTTTGGGCTAGGGCTGTTAGTGTGACTGTGATGCAGGTATACAAACTCCCTGCACAAGTTCTTCTAAAAGTCAAAGTTAACATCTGACAGACATCAGGGGTCTGGACTTTGTGGAGGAACTGTCTAGCATACCTGGCTGGTCTTCTCTACCACAATGATCTCCTCTTTATTCACAGCAAAGAAACAGGGCACAGAGATTGTGTCATCACTGACTCTCTCAACAAAGTAGATGGTGTAGCCAAAGAAGGGCAATTTCATCACATGTTCTGTAAGAAAGCAATAAGTGGCTTTCAGACAGCAGCTTTCAGGCAGCAATCTACTGCACTAACCTTAGGTGGTCAAAAGCTGCAAGTGTTCCCAAGCATGTCTGCATTAAAAAGTGAGATTATCAACTTCCTCCCTTCCCCTCAGCTGCTGATACTCAATCCTCAACAGCCTGGAAGGATGTCCCATTCTTTCCCTACCAGAAGACAGATACACAGACAAAACATTAATTAAAACACAATTTGTACAGAGCTTTAAAAACTATTGCAGACAAATCTACAAGAAGTGGAACTTCTAACTGTGATCACCATGCTTGGGAACAAGTGCCAGTCTGCAAGGAGAAGCCGTCACAGTCCATTCCAGGCTTCAGAGATGCTCGCCAACCTCGTGAGCTGTCCCAAAACTGCATTCAGAGCAGCTTACATCAAGATCTCTAACAGATCCACGTATCTCCTCACCTATGAACTGGATTTTTGCATCCACTGGCGGGAGAGGCTGCCTTTTTCTCAGCAGCATGCCAACTTGGTTTTGCAGATCTTCAGGACTGATGTAGGACTGCAGGGTCTTTGGTGTGTACTCCTTCAGCTCTTCCCTGTGCCAGCAAGCAGATACTAGTTCACCCCCTGCCCAGCTAAAATCCAAGGATCACCAAGGGGATTAAGGAGAGGGAAGGGATGTGGCAACAACTTTCAATTGCATGGCTGGGGGCATGGGTGGAGGGAGAGGGAAGGAGCACAACAGGTCCTATCTGCATCGGATAACATGTAAAGAAATATCAGAGACCATAATTTCCCACAGAGCAGGCAGCTGCGCACCACTGACTAGTACACTAGGAAACAAGTCCTTTCTGGAATCAACAGGAGCTCTTCAAGCAAGGATTGCAGCATAAAATAATACCATAGATGTTTCTTAGGCAATCTCAGCTGAGCACCACCTTACTCAAGCCCTGTCTCATTCCTTTGCATCCAGAGCACTACAGAGAGCAAAGTTCCCATTGTCCAGCAGGGTTATGCGCCATTACCCCCTGCTGCTGGTGCTCTAAAGGGATCTGGTGTAAACATTACTTTGACTTCAAGTCAAAGTGCTTAAGGATACAGGAAGGAAGGAGCACAAAAACACAGCTCAGGACCGCAGGACAGACACTTTCCAGTGCCCAGGGACATTTTCATTCTCATTAGGCTTCTCACTACAGATTTTGGGTGCCCCAGGTTGGTAACTCTGGTGCTTGTGAGAAACAACAAAGGAGCATTCATCCCAACTATAAGCTCACGCACTGCCTGCTCGGTATTACAAACGCATGGCAATCAAAAGAAATGCCCATGGAACCCCCATGACCCTCAGCTCGGGAGCAGCCACAGAAGGAAATGTGCATCAGAGACAGCATTAAGAGTGGGAGCAGGAGGTAAATTTCCCTAATGGCAGGAATCAGTCACTGAAGTGACATTAATTAGTAGCTTATGTTCTCCAGAACTGTCCATTCCTTAATTATCCAGAGAATACTTTCAGGCACCCACTCCTAACCCCTGTTGTGCCAACAGCCACTAGAGATATAAAGACCCACCCTGCAACATACCTGGAGAGAGCAGAGTTCTGCTGCTGTGGTTTGGCCCAGTGCTGGAGCATTGCCAAAATGCCCACCTGCATCTCCATTTCTTTACCAGGGCTCAAAAGCATCCTCCCATTCAGGTAATCCCACTGAATCTGAGAGACAGCACAGAAGAGGGGCCTCTGCTAAAGCTGCCAGAAGGTTTAGGCAGGTCTGGGCAGTGCCGGGCTGCAGAGAACCACATCCTGCCTTGCTGGCAGTACATCCAGCTCAGGCTGGTAACACAAAAGCAAAGGCTTTCTGGGCTCAGGAAAAGCATGCAAACTTCACAGTCTTTGTCTGGAACAGCACAACTCATAGGCTAGGGCTACAGGCACGTTGCCTTCCTTGCATTCAGAGCTTCAGCTAATGGCAATTCCCAGAAACAGCACGCACAGCCCATCAGCCAAAGCAGTCCTGCTTCTTCAGTCCTCTTGGGACATTTTTAAGGGCCTGGTCACTAGTGCTGGCCTTGCTAGGGAGATTCCTAGTGCGCACACTGGTCTTGCTGCTTACCTGTCCATAATGGACATCTGTATAAATGTTGTTCTCAAAGTGTAGAGGCGTCCTCCAGATGAGCCTGCGTAAAGTCACAGTGACCAAACTGTCCTCCAGCAGATAATCATGAAGATACTCCTCCGGTCTTATCGGCCTCACCATTTTATCTACATGTTTACACAGAGAGAGGGTCACTCATGGCGTGGGGACACTAGCCATGGTTCTCCCTGTTAGAGAAACTGCTGTAAGAAAGAAGCCAGATGCTCATCTCTACTTGCCGAGATTATTGTTGTCGCTCCTGCTGGCAAAAAGAGCAAATTCCTGTATCTCTTCCTGTTCAACTGCCCCCATCTGCTCACAGATCTCCTGCAAGAGCTCCTTGGCCACCTGAAACAAGGAAAGAAGCAAAAAAATCCTATGGCTTGGCAAGCCAAATGCAGGCCCACAGCAGTTAGACATATGGGCCTGTTGGAGGGCAGCAGAATGGTTCTGGCCACAGCACAAAGAAGCGAGCAGCATGAGGCACTGTGCAGGCCCTGCAGAGATAGGCGGCTCCAGGGATTCTTAGGAAGTAAATAAGAAACTATCACAGCACTTTGGGAAGCACAGGCCAAGCCCAAGGTTTTGACAGATAAAGGAGTTCCCTCCTGTGGCTCAGAGTCCAGATCCACAAAGAAATTCAAAGCAGAAAACTCACAGTGAATGTCTTGATCCTGGTGAGGTATTCCACACCTCCTGGCAACAGGACCACCAGCCGACGGGCACCATGTCCCTTCTGCAAAAGGACAGCCTTTAGGCAGCAAGACATGCAGGATCCCAATTGTTTCTTTACTTTCCTCCTCATCTCAGCCTTCTACTGCCCATATCCCTGCCTATTCCACGGCATTGCATTTCCCAATTCCCTTTGTCCTGGGTTTAGCAGTAGTGGTCATTTTTCTCCTTCTCAGTAGCTGGTGCAGTGCTGTGGTTTTGACTTTCAGCCTGGGAACAGCACTGATAACACCGATGGTTTCAGTTGCTGCTCAGTAATGTTTACTCTGACCAAGGACTTTCTGAGCCTCATGCTCTGCCAGGGAGGAAGGGAAGCTGGGAGGAGGCAGAGCCAGGACACATGACCTAAACTGACCAAAGAGGTATTCCACACCACAGCACATCATGCCCAGTATAGAAACTAGGGACAGTTACCCAGAAGGGTTAGATCGCTGCTCAGGTCAGGCTGGGTATCAGTCGGCAGGTGGTGAGCAGTTGTATTCTCTTCCCTTGTTATTTCCCTTATCATTATTGTTATTGGTGGTAGCAGCAGTGGTTTGTGTTATAGCTCAGTTACTGAACTGTTCTTATCTCAACCCGTGGGAGTTACATTCTTTCAATTCTCCTCCCCATCCCTCCAGGAGTGGGGAGAAGGAGGGGGAGTGAGCGAGCGGCTGCGTGGTTGAGTTATGAGCTGGGCTTAAACCACGACACCCTTACAGACACACACTTTATTTCCTCTCTTGGAAAACAAACTGCCCACGGCACCTCCTGAGAATCGCAGAATCAACCAGGTTGGAAAAGACCTTTAAGTCTTTTAAGACCTTTAAGCCCCAGCACTGCCAAGGCCACCAGTAACCCATGGCACTGAGGGCCGCATCTATGCGGTGTGTGAACACTTGCAGGGATGGTGACTCCAGCACTGCCCTGGGCAGTCTGTTCCAATGCCTGAGCACTCTCTGGGGAAGGAATTGTTCCTCAGTACCATCGAAACCTCCCCTGGTGCACTGAGGCCGTTTCCTCTTGTCCCATCCCTTGTTCCTTGGGAGCAGAGCCCAGACCCCTCCTGGCTCCATCCTCCTCTCAGGCAGTTGTAGGGAGCGATCAGGTCCCCCCTGAGCTTTCCCTTCTCCAGACTGAACCCCCCCGGTCCCTCAGCCATTCCCCATCACACTGTGCTCCAGGCCCTGCACCAGCTCTGGTGCCTTCTCTGGCCCCACTCCAGCACCTCAATATCTCTCTTGTAGTGAGGAGCCCAGAACTGAACACAGGATTCGAGGTGCGGCCTCACCAGTGCCCAGTGCAGGGGCACAATCCCTGCCCTGGCCCTGCTGCCACACTGGTGCTGATCCAGGCCAGGATGCCATTGGCTTCCTGTGCACAAGCTGCTCATGTTCAGCTCCATCAATCAGCGCCTCCACGTCCTTTTCCACCTAGCAGCTTTCCAGCCACTCTTCCCCAAGCTGGAAGTATTGCATGGGGTTCTTGTGGGAAGCCTTTGCCCTCCTCTTCCCAGCACCCCACTTCTCTGCCCCTCAGTACCAGCAATGCCTCCATCTCCAGAGGGAAGGGAAGATGACGACGGCCCCCGTACATGAAGTTTTTCCGCAGGTTGCTCTGACAGATCTTGGCTATTTCTGCAGGAAAAGGATAAAGCTTCATGTGCTGAACCAAGTAGAGGATTAAGCATTGTCTCCTATGGTTCTGGCTCATCCTGCCTGTGTTGAATTTAACCCAGGGGCTACTGCTAGGAGAGCAGAGACTTGACCTCGTCTTCCACTCTGCCAGAACACATCCAAATCATGAAGGACCAGCTCCAGACAGCCTCCAGGGCAGTAGGAGTACAGAAGAATGACAGGATGGGAGAACTAGAACCTATTCTCTGGGAAGATTCCAATCCGAACACCTCCCAGCTGATGATTCTGGAGGACCACAGCCTGGCTTTCGCCCAAGGTCTAGGTGCCAAACTGGGCCTAAGCCACAGACCTAAGCTAAGCCTCAGAGACAATTCTACCTTGCCTGGGTGAAGATGCAATGGGAAGACTAGAGATACAAAGCAGACTCTTGCCCACAGACTCAGCTTCCCTAGTACCTCAGTCATGTCTCCTGCCTAACAGGCTAAGGGAGATTTTCCCATCGGACTATGTCCCTGCCTGGATCCTATTTTCTTTCTTTGACCATTCAGCCTTAGTAACAAGGGGGCAGACATTTATTTTACAGAACATAGAAACAGTCATACCGTGGTGTGTGCTAGATGGATCGCTGCTGGCTAGCTGCAGAAACTTGGTGGCATAGGGCATCAGGATGTTGGATGGGAGGAAGTACCCAGTTAGCAGGTTTAAGAGTAACCAACCACGCAGCACGCTCTCCCTGTGGAATAGAAAGATCTATGGGCACCTTGGAACAGGACAATTCCTGCTCCAAGCAGCTCGAAGTGAGCCTCAGCCCTTCTGAACACCTACGGCAGGTGGCAGACAATGAGGTGCTGGCTGTTGGTCAGTTTCCTTATGCTGTGGAAGTGATTGACTCAGTTATTCCAACAGCAAACAAAGGGAACAGTCAAGGCTGCTCCAATGCTACTGCTGCCCTGTCGCAGGGAGGTGTGGGGGTCAAGCCAGTTCCTAACTATCGTATCAATTCCCAAGGACTTTGATGAGGAAATGAGGGCTCTGAGCAGCACCATTACCAGGAGCTACCAGCAATATTTATCAGTGCCCAGATATACTGACAGCCAGAAACATAAGGACAAATCTCCACTGAAGCACCAAAGCTGGTGACTGGCTGAATTTCCTGAGCGTTAAGCAAATCCCCAGGATCTGAGCATCTGGAGACCATGCTCCTGCACTGGGCAGCCTGCCCCCGGCCCTGGTGTCCATGAAGCAAGGCAGACAGGTCTCCTCCCGACAATGCTTGTACTCACTGGTTAGGGTTGTGGGTGACCTGTTTGATGGCCTGGCAGTAGACCTCATCATGCAGACTCTCCTTCTCCTTGCACAGCTGCATTCAGAGAGCAAAAGACAGTATCAGAGGGGCCCCAGATCATCTCTGTGCCCTTCAACTCTCAGCTTCAGAGCTCTGCCAATTTGGCATAAAGCTTGGACTTTGCAGCCTCTGGTCTCTGGTGCTGTCTAGGCCCAGAGAAGAGGCAAGCTGTGATCCCAGCTGCGATACCCCAGACAGTGATATCCAGAGAAACCATTTACTTGCAACTCCTCTGCCCCATGGTTTTTAATCAACCTCTCTGTTTCAGTTCCCTTTCTCATTTAGGAGACTGCATTACAGCTCTCCCTGTTTTCTCCATTCCGAGCATGGCCCTTCATTCCCACTGGTGCTTCAGTGCCTTGCCCAGGCAAAGGTCACAAACCTGAAGGATTTCAAAGATGCATTCAACCTCATTTTGGTTCTTGAGTTTTGCTTGATCTCCCATGAACCGCATCAGAGCTGCAAGGCAAAGGCTGGCATTTAGGTCTAAGCAGAGATGATCCTGCCATGGGGCAGGTAGTAGATTAGAAAATGCCCTGAAAGCTTTCCTGCTCCACAGGCTTTTCTGGGGCTTGCACTGGACTTGTGAAGTCGGTGGCACATCAGCCCAGGCAGTGTGTGTTCTTGGACACTTTGCACTCAAGGCAAAGCACATTTGACGGGATGCTTTCAGCAGTTACTAACTGCAGAAATGCTTTAGGAGGGACACTCCTCTCACACCTTTCCTTCCCCACTCTGGGCCCCATGTTGCCTATGTGTGGCCCATCAAGGCCACCCTGGCTCCAGCCTCTCCAGTGTTGTGTGTTAGGGAGCTACTTACTCTTGAAGTTCTTTGCAGCAAGCTCACTGAGCTCTCTATCAGAGTACTGGAGCAAAGATTCCTGAATTGGGACCTGCGGGGCAGAATACAAGGGTAAACTGGGGAGGCAGATCCCACAGAGCTGTGCTGCAGGCTTCATGAAGACACAAGCTCCCAGTGTGTTGTAGGCAAGACTCAAGAGTAGGAGGTACCTACACTTCTCCAGAGACTGCAGCCAAGGATCTGCCCCCTGCTTTTGTTGTGGGGAACAAAGCCATAGGCAATGCTGGAGCTGCAATTCTGGCTGTAGCCATGGGAAAAGACTGAGCTCACCTTAGTGTGCTGGACAAGGTCAGCTATACTCTTCTTTTCAGCAGCCATCCCCTTCAGTCCTTGCCTAGACAGAGGAGAGAGAACATGTAATCCAACAGATATCCCCAGAAGTGGCTTGGTGGGTCAGACAGGTATGCCTGTTCACAGCCTACTCACATGGACTGAGCTTCTCGGAAGTAGGTTGTGGCAAAGTCAAGCATGGTATAATGATTGTCACCAGCAACTAACATGATGCTGTCAGGTTCTGATGTTAGGCTAGGAGCGGAACTCTGCAGAGACAGGCACCAAATTCAGCCTAAAAAGTCTGAAGAGCTGCAGTATGTTTTCTCCTCACCTGCAGCACTGGGAAGGCTTTGTCTGTGTTTAGTGCCTCCCCCTCCCACTATAATAGTATTTGAGTGTCTCCATCTGTAAGGATTAAGTAGTCTTCCCTCCAACCTTTGAGGTTAGATAATGCCAGGACCACAGACCAAACCTGGCACCTCCCACAGCACCTGGCTGTATCCCCTAGAGGTTTCCCAAAGACAACTCACCTCCCTGCTGGTGTTTCTGCTCTCTGGGGTAAACTTCATGGTCTTCCACAGCCCCCCATGTCTGTCCATGCTGGTGCTGAGGTAATCAGGTGCTGCAGCCAATTGCACCAGGCTGGTAGGGAAAATACCACAGTGGCCACCGGTGGAGCCAAACTGCCAGCCTGCAGAAACAATGGAGGAAGAGGTAGGAGTCACAGCAGGTACAAAGAGAAATAAGCAGTGAAGCATTCTGCTGGCAAAGAAGAGCATCAACCTGACCAAGGTTGCGACAGCCTAAGATAACATTCGTCATAACGATGGCAGCTGGAACAAGGTGGATTGAGATTAGAGAATGGCAGAACCAAGGCTGATTGTGCCAGCCCTTAACAGTCTGCTTTCCTCTGATTTACTTGACAGCAGCACATAGAGCTTCTCAGCACCATGGGTCCAAGTTCAAGACCCTTGAACTGATTCGGAGAAAGCTCCAGGAACAAACTTGCCAACGGAGTTTTCTAGTTGACAAGCAGGTATTCTTTATTATGGCGCCGGGAGACAACGGGGGATACCTCCTCCTAACGTGCATCCACTTATGGCTACACAAGCAGTCCTTATACAGCTACCGAGCACACATACATATTCATGAGACTACATATGGATTACATCATTTTCCCAAAAGTTCCTCGCATGCGTACAAAAAATGTGGTGGGGGTCTCTGGGGTCGTTTACTTCTTCCAACAATCTTCATCACTGCTGGCAGCCTTTGAAGTATGCGCAGTAGATGCTTCTACCAGCTTAATCGGTTCGTTAACACCACAGACATAACAGTCATCCTGTTCTACTTACAGTTAGTTTAACTGCAGCCCGCCCTGGGCCCCTGCCTTTCCACATACTCCCTACCTTTATGTCCTGTTCTTGTAGCCTGTTTTTCTTGCACTCATTTTGTACTATGGTCACAAAGGCCTAAACTATGTCAACTACAGCAGTTTATCTTGTACAAGGATTCTCAGCATGCTCTCTAGCTGCACTCTATTTTTTCTCTGTATATCATGCACCTCAGTAATTTTCCATTACTCCTGTTACAAAGCCATCAAACTTAACATTACTTAAAATTGATTCTAAAGGTTTGTGTTTTCATTTTGTAATTTTGTAAGCCCCCTTGTTTCACCACAGAACCCAGCCTGGTATTTGGTGGTCATGGCAGCACCCAGGCTGGAGAGTGCTGGGACATTCAGCAGTGAGATTGCTCTTGTTCTGGCAGAACTGCTTGCTTAGGGCTCACAGTGACTCACTTTTTGAACTGAATTGCATCCTAAGACGGGAAATTAAAGCCTCTTTGAACTGAATGGATAAAAGGGCTGGGAAAGCACAGAGATCAGCTTGTCCCATGACTCAGCTGGCTGAGCAGGCTGAAGGCAGTGGAGTCCTTACCGATGCTGGGCTGTGGCCAGGAGTGCCTTTCGTCTCCACAGTGGAGAGTGACGTTGGGAATACTGATGGAAGGAAATAAGAACCTTGATGAGATGGCACTCATGGGGGGAAACAGTGCAGACAAGTCCTGAGGAAAACCCTAAAAAGGGAGCTTATAGAAAGGCAGCATGGGGGAAGCTAGGAGGAAATGGCCACACTGCTCCTTACAGAGACTCAGCATCATGAACTGACCTTCACCCTGCTTGGAAGACAAGTTTGAAATCCTCCTGTCATATCACAGTGGGACAAGGGGAGAGAAGCTGAGACCAACTGGCACCAGGATATGGCAGACTTTGACATTTCAGTTAAGAGGCTTCTGGATTTCCAGGGGAGTCGGCATGGCCCGGGTAGGTCTTGTGGCTGACGCTGACTTGAGAACCACAGCTAGTTGAGGTGAGTTGAAAGAGCAGTCACTATCTGTTTGCCTGTCACTATAGTTTATAGATTTACTGTGCCCATAAGTTAGCAAATAGTATGGGAGAGACATGGAGAAATGTCCCTCTGAAAAAAAGGAAAAGGCAAGACAGTTTCTGTCTCACAGTTGTAAACTTCAATTGCTCTTTGCTGTCACATTCCTGCTTAAGAACTTATTAATTCCATTAAATACTAAATAAAGGCAGTATCTGCCAAAGGATATGAGCTGCTAATAAATTGTAATAACTAATTACAGTGAACATGTATTTTCCCCTCACTTTAAATTAAGTGTCTTGACTATCTAATTGTTTACAGCACTGACAGGCAGAGCCCAGGTCTGATGTGGGGACCAGGATGTCCCAGGGTGCTGGGATGCCTCCAGTGCTAACTGCCTGCAGAGGTCACCAAATTAACTGCAAATGGTTCTTTGGAGCCCTTGACATTTCGTGTGTCTCAGTTCTGAGCATCCATGGAAAACAGGATTTGGAAGTGTGAAGGAGGCTGGGAACAGCTTTGAGATGCATGGGGGGATTGTTTGTTTTTTTTAATGAAGGTCTTCCTAGCATCAACAGATGGACCTGGGCTGCTTCTGGTTTGTCAAGATGGTTCAAAGCCCATAAAGGAGCCCTGATTGTCTTTCCTTCCCTCATGGCTGAAGTGATGCTGGAGGAACTGTTGGCTTATGGTCCACCAACCCTTCTGGAGTGGTTGTTTAATCACAAACCTCTGTGATTTCCTACCAAACATGGGAAGAGAAGATCTACCCTGCTGACATGGCCCTCAATGCACCAACAGACAGAAATTGTCCTGACCATCCTCAGGGGGGACCTCTTCCCCACATGCCCGTTGACCCAGAAGAGCCATTGAATCTCAGCCTGGGCTATGCTGTGAGTTGTACCTGGTCTCATTCTCATATTGTCCTGTGTAGCTAAAGGGACCTCCTTCACTGACCTTGGAGGAGTTCTTGTCACACTGAACTCACCTGATGGACAGTTCATCACGCAGGGAGAAGTTCAGTGCGGAATAGAACCTCCTTTCCCTGTGCTCATGGCCCTGGGGCAGCAGCTGTGGCTCATAAGAGAGAATGAGATGCTGCCAATCAGGACTTAGACCAAGTCAGGTTCAGGAATGACACAGCCTAAGCTGTGAAGCAAATAGTAAGACCAGGTACCAGAAACTCCAGCATGATCCTGCCCTTTACCTACTACTGAATGCAATGCCTGGATCATCCCAACTCTCCAGCATCCTGCACTAATACAGGGTTCAGCAGCTCCAATAGTCCCTGCAGCCTTTGGACAGCAGTGATAAGTCATATGCTCTAATTTTGAAGGTGAAGTTCTCCTGAGCCCCTGGGATGGAGAGTTAGGAGGGTAGCTTCCCTGTTATAATCGTTATACAGGAGATGAGCTATAGTTACTCTCTATAGTTACCCTTCAGGTGAGCCAACCCTCAATGAAGATCAGGCTGATAGACATTGACTGGAAGCAATGAGTGGAGATGAGAGGACATGGGTGCACTATTAAGGTGGAACAGGATATGAGACAGCTTGGGCTGAAGCTACAGGGAGCAACAGCCTGGATGTGAACTTCCAGGAAGGGTCTCCAGAGCTGGGGTCATATCAGCTAGGGACCTGCACGTTCCTTCTGCTTTCTGGTTACCTTGAAATCAACTTGAACTCATTGCAAAAAGTTAAGGGAGAAATAAAATGTAATTAGGAAGTCCAAATATAGATAGCCCAGTTACTCAATGTTAGCAGAGCCCTGAGAAGTCTCTTCCTCCATCAGGCAGCATTCAAGCCGTCCAAACATTTGACCAATATCACTCTGGGGGATCGGGCTTTCATGCAAGAGCTCTTCATCCTAAAATTTCCCCAATAAAAAAAGATAGAGGTCTGGGAACATTTATCACACACCCTTAAAGCTTCTATTTGAGTCAAAGCCCCCTCCTGTCCTCCTGAAGGACTTTTGTCAATTATTTAGCCTGAAACACTCTCTGAGATGCCCAGAAATCCTCATTGGATGTGGAGCCATCCTTGGACTGGGGAGCAGGGGGCATCTCACATGTCATCAATGCATCTCTGAGCACACTGGTATTTCTGAGCACATTGCCTGCAACTCCTTTTGGAGTTGCATGAGAAACATAAGCATTTCTAAGTTGTGACTCATTTGACCTACAAAGGCAATCGATGGCTTTGTACCTCCAGATCTACAGTGCGGCTACATGAATTCCAGCCTTGCTGTTCATAGAGGGCTGCACACTTTGACAAGTGCACTACTCACATCCCACCAATGACATGATGATAACCATTTTTTTGAGGCTGATGGCAGGTTTGGCATGTGTCACCTTTAATCTGGGTTTTGAGGGATGCCATGACAACATTTCTATTCCAGAACAGTTGTGCTTTTCTTCTCACTGTAACTTATGTCACAAAGCATTAGCTTGCTGTGAGTCCTAAATCGTGTGTTCCGTCTAAATGGAGGAAATAGGCAAGAGCAGAAGCTCTGGCAAGATAAATGTAAAATCATAATGAGGCAAGAAACATTTCGAGGAACAACTTGCTAACAGTATAAAACATACTAACAAATCCTTTTGAAACACAGCAGCGGGAGGAACACTGCCAGAGAGTCTGCCAGGCCAGTAAATGAGTGAGGCATGAAAGGAACAGCCCAAGGAAGATAAGGTTAGAACAGAAAGGCTAAATGAATTCTTCATGTTGCTGTTTGCTGTGGAGGAGCTCATGGAAATTCTAGAAGTGGAACTATGGGGATATAAATTAGAGGAACTGTCTTAAGAAAATGAATGGTCTGAAATCCCCATTGGGCTTTGGATGTAGCTGCCCCATGGATAAGTATGATGAAAAGTAAAGGTATTGGCATAGCATTTATCAGGTCAAGTGATAGTGCTCTTTAGTGCTTTTCAAAGGAGGAAAGTGGCATATATAGAAAGGTGACTTAATGCAGAGTCCATGGATTATTCATAGACTTCTAAGAACATCAAGCAAGTAGGTGTAGAACTAGGAAAATACAGGGAACAGCAAGAAGGATGTTCAAAAGTATGCTATGATCTCCATAGAGAAAAGATAAAACTGAAGGGAACCCTTCTATCAGGAAAACAATGTCCTGGGAGATACAGTAAGAGCCCTCAAGACTTGAAGCAGCATGAAACAGATGAATAGTTTGTTTTTTTATAGCCCAAGCCCAAGTAGGAATGATTTATGACACCTATCAGCAAGTTAGGGGGAAAAGGTATATTTTCCATTCAACTTACAATTAAATGATGGAACTCGTTACTACAAGATATTGTGAAAACTGATACAGTACATGAATTATGAAGCAATTAAAAACCTTTGAAGACCTGTTAAAGAGTAATTTTCTGCAGAAATCATCCACTAGAGTAAAACAACAACAGGCAGGCAGTAATTGTCATTATATCCACCATAGATATGCCCAGCAAATTCTTCATATGGATGTTACTCCAAGGAGTAATGGAGACTTGGACAGTTTCATGTTCCACATTTTGGCCCCCATCAGTGGCAGCTTTCCTTATTCTGTGTATTAGGTAAGAGATACATCCAATGCCTGGAGTGTCTTCTGTACTAATCATTTTGATTTCAAAGCAAATATTGCTGATCTAGTCTGAATAACTGAGCAAAGTTTTATATGATGAGATCTTTGCATGAGGATTCACATTATCCTGCGATATTGAATTTCTTTGGCACCATGATAAGGAAGCTCCAAGTGTTTCCTTCTGCTTCCCATGGCAGATGAGGATCAGAAAACTCCTGTGGTGTTTGGGCCTCATGGATAAAAGTGAAGCTCTGCAGAAGAACTCAGATAATTGGAGATGGGCCCAGGTTATTTGCCAGGGAAAATTGGGACTTTTGATTCACATCTGGGTTCTTCTGAGGAGATAAAATCATTATTCTTGTCATGTGCACCACTTTTAGTGTGACTAAAAACCCTCCAGTTCAAGCCTCTTTTTTCATCGCTTTTACAGCCTCATCCACTGACAGGTGTCTTTGAAAATAAACAGCAAATTGATGAAAGCTAAAATTTGGCATGACTAGAACCTTCTGGTGGGTAGATGTTGTGATAGGAGCGCTAATGTTCACTTCTACTCCAGGAGTGAAGGGCAGTGCTACACTGCAGTGGCTGCAGAACAATTCTGTGCCTCATTACTTCTCAAGAGACAGAAATGATTCTGTGGGAGTTTTTGTTAGCTGTCATTATTTTTCTACAATCAGCTTCGCTTTCCACTGCCATAAGCTTTCAAGAACTTCTACTCTAAGCTTTTTCCTGAAGCTGGCTCTTATCAGCTTAATCTATGACCCTTACCTCCTGTAATGTATATTGACATAGAAGTCAATTCTTGTCATCTCCTCTAGGTAGCTCTTTCAGAGCCATCTACTACAGTTGACCCTTTTACAATCTGGTAAGTCCCAGACTACTTGGATGTTACAGATATGGAAGGACTTTCATCACCTGTGCTGCTGTCATGGGTTCAGCAGCAGCAGTCATCTTTCTCCTTTAAGTAGTAGCTGGTGCAGCACTGTGTTTTTGGTTTTTGGCCCTCCTCTGCACTTGTACCAACAGTTCCATGTCCTTTTTATGTTGAGGACATCAGAACTGCACACAATACTCCAAGTGAGGTCTCACAAGAGTAGAGGGACAGGATCACCTCCCTTGACCTAGAAACAGAGTTACCTAGGAAAAAATGGAATAATTTATCACCCATGTCATATTGCTAGGAAAGCCCTACAAAGTCAAAAGCAGGCATAATAGTTAGCAGATTCAATGATATGGGCAGCAAACGTGATCTTGTGCTGGACTTGAACCTTTTGTGAGAGTCAGCAAGGTCCCTCTCCCCTTCCCATTCCCCCTGCCTCCATCTGATAGCCTTTGTTTGGCAGCATTTGATAGCAGATATTTCACATTAAAAAACTTAATTGTATCTATTTTGAGTGTGTAAAAATGGAATGTTTCATTAAACTCAATCTCTGGTACAAAGAGTCGGAAGCAAACCATCAGTGGGATGTTGCAGGAATCAGTTACTCTCCTTTGTCAATGAGGACAAAGCAGGGAGAGGTTTGGTCTGTGACAGTGAGAATTCAGTCAGGATTATGAACCCCCCTCCACCTGCCTTCTGCCATGAAAAACCATTGGCAGTGGAGGTTTTACTGTGAGGGAAGCTCAGAAAGTGAAGAGAGTGAAAACTGTGAGGTTTTCCCGGGGGAAAACTCCGAGTTAGACAAATGCTCAGATGTTCTGCATTGAAGTTTCCAGGCAATAGCTGGAAACCAAACCAGCATTTTCCTCCTGGAATAGGGTGGGTTTTGGTCTGTTTCCAAATGGAAATGTTCAGTGTTTGCATTGCCTCCTCCATGTTTCCCTTAGTAAGAAAGGCACAGAAACAACAGCCAAGAAAGCAACAACGAGAAATAACAACTTCTTCACTCATAAAAGAAACATTCCCAATAATTCTTCAGTCCTTTTCAAGTGTTTTGTTTAGTTACTTTCTCTCTGAAAGAAGTACTTTCTTCACATTGTCACAGTCACAAAAAATAAAGGCAAATGCTCTCATTTTCTGGTAGAAAAAAGCAGCATTGAAGATTTGGGGAAAAAGAGAAAATCCAAGAACTTCTCCCCACACATCCACATCTTCAAATTCAAACACATAGAATGGAAATTTTAATTGGTCACAGGTTCTGGAAAAACTGCTTTTAACACGTTCCCCAAACCTGAACAACAACAACAATAAGCCCCCATAAGTTACTTCACACAAATCAATTCTGGTCTGTACGAGGAGTTGGTTCTGTAAAACCAGAGGAGAGCTCAGCAGAGGTGCCTTAGGAAAAAATAACCATTAAGCCCCAATTCTGCTGCTCAATTGCTGCTGCTGTCCAACCAGAGGAAGTGCTGCATTCCACCTTGCAACTCCTAATGCCAGGGAGCAGGTCTAGGCTGGATCAGATGGGTTTCTTGGCTCAGTTAACCAGAATGGTCTTGTGACATCTACTGAGCTTGGAGCTCAGTGGAGGCTGTAAAGTGACATGGTTAACCAAAGTGCTGTCATGTAGTTTGTCCCAGTCCCATTTGCTCATCCTGCCCTCTTCAGTGTCTTGCAGACCTGTTTTGATACCTCCTCTCTCCACTCTTCACATCTCCTGTTCCAGTCTGGTCTTTCCAAGGCTTCATGCATGACGCAGTTTCTCCCACCGAGCTGCCCTGTCTGCCCCTGTCTCACATACAACACACCAGCTCCCCCACATTGTCCCCTGTCCTCCCCTAGCACTCTCTCCTACACTCCCAAACCTGCATACAATGCGCACTTACAGTTTTTTCCTTTCTCTGATGTGCGTGGGCTCTCTGGCTTTGCATACTCTTTGCTGGTGATAGCACAAGTCAAGGCATGTGTGCCTGCCCTGCTGTCACAACTTGTGGGACACATGTTGACCACAGCATGATGTCTTGACCAACAGCTACTTTCCTGGGTCATTTACTCTTGCAAGAGAAGGGTTTGATGTCTGGCTCAGAGGGAGTTCTGATGTCTTTTTGGATTAAACAGTCAGCTCTAATAGTTCCAGAAAGATTACTAAGTCCAAGCTTGACAGTATCACCCTGGGAATGTAATTATGATGTTCAGAAACGAAGCAGTGAGCAGCACAAACTGCTGTGATACTGAGCTTTGCCTTCCCTTATTCAGGGATGCTGCTGCTGTAGCTCAGCCAGCACTAACTGGGCCACACTGGGGAGAACCCATCCTATGCAAAGGCCTACAGGAGCAAAGGCCCTCACAATTCCAAATCAGGGATTTTCGGCCTATACCAGGGTGGAGCAAGTATTCTCTCACTACAGGTTTTGGTTTGGGATCTAAATACATCTGTCCCTGGAGCATTTCTTAATGCATTGGGTGGAGAATGCAGTACTCACTCAGAGCTTGAGACATCTCAGACAGATACTTCGACCCTTCCCATGACAGTACATAGTGTTCAGTGAGAGACAAGCAGCCTGGCTATACCTTATGCCCTTGACACAGGTACATACATCTCTTTCACTTAACGAAATTAATTAACTGTAACAGCACCTCTTTGCTCAGTGCT
This sequence comes from Forpus xanthops, assembly GCA_032466535.1. NCBI lineage: Eukaryota > Metazoa > Chordata > Aves > Psittaciformes > Psittacidae > Forpus > Forpus xanthops. The sequence goes on from JASSUY010010488.1 coordinate 28,746, forward strand.
GTTTGCACTATGGGCCACTTGCTGCCTATGAAAACAGAGAGACCTGAAAGTCATTCATTTGAATCAGTTTTGGACATCCCTTTGGGACGGGAATTAGCTGCTTCTCTCTCCTTTGTGCTGATGCAGCACCCATTCTGACTGCTCTTTTGCCTAATGAAGATAAGTAGCTCTGTGTGGCCGCACAGGTATTTGCTGGGCACCATCAGAGGGGGAAGACCAAGCACTGGCATAGGTGTTTTTTATTGGATGGGAAAACGAAATGAGCAGATAAACAAAGCAAATTGTTTGTTCTGAGGGGGGCACATTACCTTCAAGCTCTTACACAGCAGGGTTGGGAGCCAAGGGCAGGAAGTTATATGCTTTAAAAGGCTTATTTCCAAGCAGAGTTGTATGCCACAGTGGTTCCAGTAGCAGGAACGATGAGGAGTCCCCTCTGGTCCTATGTTCCTTCATCCTCACAGTGCATGAAGCTCTGTGCAGTGCTAATGAGCCTTCATTTAACTGAGTGATATATGCTGCTTAATGTGTGAATGTTGTTACTCTCCCTTCCTCTACAGCCACTGGAAAATTGAGTTTTTATGTAAAACTGTGTGTCCTACAGTCAATGCAAATGGCACCAGGTCTCCCAGCACTCATGTTTCCATCTCAGGTCCCTTGGTTTCTTCAGGAGATGGAAACAAATATCCCAAATGCCATATAACAGACTGCATTTCAAAAGCTCTGCTCCTCAGGCTGGCTTCCCAGCTGCTCCATTTCTCTCTCCCTCTTTAATCCATTCCCAGACAACCCGGTTTTGGCCCTGACAGCATCTTTCTCAGGAACTCAATCAGACCTCTGGATAGTGTTGCCAGGCCAAATAAAGATGATCTTTGCCTTCAAATAACAGGAAGAAACTTTCATCTTTATTTCTGGATAGCTCCTTGGTCAATTGCATCACATTTCCACAGATGGAGCTGACAGAGCTCCCAAACAGTGGAAAACAAAACCAGCAATAAAAATAATTGGCCTAATCCTGCTCCTGACAGCAGTGCTGGTGACGAGATCATTTTGTTGTTGTTCCTTGTGATAGATGCTTTGATCTTGTGGTGATTGCTGACTCCAGGATCCATGTGTTGGGAAGTATAATTTGGCTGACACGGTCACAGGCAGCACTGGTCCTTACCTCGTTCTTCCTGTGGTGCGTGCTCCTGCTTCCAGTCTCCAACTTCTTCATTGCCTTAAGGGAGATGGGATGGTTTGATGGTTTGACCCTTTGGGACAGATCTGTGACCTCTTGAGTGGTGTTTTCAGGTCTGTGCTATTTTATATCACCCTGACTCCTTGTGGAAAACATGGAGTTGCATGTAATGAACAAACCCTTCAGAAATGAGGAGTTCTTTTAATTCCTGAATGATGAGAATGCAAGAGAAAAGCTTCTGAGCTCAGGGGTGAGCAGCAGCCCTGGGAGAGTCCCTTTGTCATTCCCATCCCATGAGCCAGCACTGACTCCTGCTGTGGCTTGTGCTCAGCCATCAGCTGTGATCTCAGTACCACCCTCCTTGATGCCAACACAGCAGAAATGGAAAGAATAAATGTTTTCCACACATCCACCATGACTTATTCATAAAGTCCACGGTCTGGAAATTAGGAAGGGATGAACAGGGTGCCCAGAGAAGCCGCGGCTTCCCCATGCCTGTCAGTGTTCAAGGCCAGGCTGGACACAGGGGCTTGGAGCAAGCTGCTCTAGTGGAAGGTGTCCCTGTCCATGGCAGAGGTTGGAACTGGAGGAGCTTTAAGGTCCTTCCCAACCAAATCCAATCTGGGATTCCATAATTCTACGAACTCTGTTTCAGCATCCCCAGTGCTGCTCATGGATACCTCTGCATTCTCAGCTGTCCATCACAGAGAGCATTTTCTCTTCTGCCTCCACAAGCCTGAATGAAATTCTGCTCATTTAGAAGCTTTCACATTGCAACATTATTGTTGCTGTTATCTATTGGAGTGTGCAAAATCTTGGAGCGGATTGTTCTGGAAGGCATGCTGAGGCACATGAAAAAAAACAAGGCGTTTGGTGACAGCCAGCATGGCTTCACTAGGAGGAAATCCTGCCTGACCAATCTGGTGGCCTTCTATGATGGGGCTACG
>JASSUY010010489.1:0-18995 GCA_032466535.1 Forpus xanthops
TTGAGGACACCAGAACTGCACACAATACTCCAAGTGAGGTCTCATGAGAGCAGAGTAGAGGGGCAGGGTCACCTCCCCCATTCTGCTGGTAACACTCCTTTTGATGCTGCCGAGGATACAGTTGGCTTTCTGGGCTGCAAGAGCACACTGCCAGCTCATGTTCATGTTTTCATTGACCAACACCCCCAAGTCCTTCTCCGCAGGGCTGCTCTGAATCTTTTCTCTGCCCGACTTGTAGTTGTGCCTGGGATTGCTCTGACCCAGGTGCAGGACCCTGCACTTGGCATGGTTAAGCTTCTCTTCCCTCATGTTTCCCTTATCATTATTATTATTGGTGGTAGCAGCAGTGGTTTGTTATACCTTAGTTACTGGACTGTTCTTATCTCAACCTGTGGGAGTTACATTCTTTTGATTCTCCCCCCCATCCCTCCAGGAGTGCGGGGGAAGAAGGGGGGAAGTGAGCGAGGGCTGTGTGGCTGATTTGCTGACTGGGCTTAAACCACAACAGCCAGAAACAACTTTATTTTGCTTACTAATTCAGATGTTTTTTTGATTTTGTCATCCATAAGATATCCACTCGTATTGCATAGTTTAAATTACATAGATTAGTGTCACAGGCCAATACTTCCTAATGGATACAGCACAGATATAATCTGTCGTCATTTCCTGTCTATTACTGTCTAGTTCAGCCATCTAAACCATTTCCAAAACTCTCTGAACAGTGCTATTTTATCTTTAAATGAGGAGAAAAAGAAGAAAATAGAGAAGAAAGAATTCCCCTGTTCCTTTGCCTGGCTACACAGTGTGAGCATTATTGTATTTCTGTCCCAACAACATCCTGAGATACGAAAGGGAAAACCAAGCTTGTCATTTCAGCTATACCTATCCACTGCTGCTAGATACCAAACAATCCTCTGTTGAGAGAGAGAAGTTTTGGTTCTCTTTGGCATGGCCCTAGAGGGATAAACAAAAGGCAAAACATCCCAAAGTGCAGCTGAACAGCACTTCTAAACTCCTGATGTAGCCATTTAATCAGAAAACAGCTGGGATGGAAACTCTGATATTTCTTGGCAGTTTGTGTAACATTTTCTTCTCACTGGTGAAAAGCTTGATCCCAAGGGTTTATAATTAGGTAATAATTAATCAGAGATACAAGCACCTCAACAAATGACACAAAACTTCAACATCTCTGAACATTCACTTCTTTCTGCTTTATTCAAAATACACTGGAAATCAAAGCCCAATGTTGAAGACTGAGAGGCTGCCTGGTAGGCTGAGGAAGTTCAGTGTTCCAGTCAACATGAACATTGAAACATGTGCTTCTGATCCACAGCTAACCCAAAGGGGAAGAGCCACTCACATACAACGGCTTAGTGAAATTTTGCAATTTGAAGGATGATATGATAAGGACACACACAAAGAGGCACTACCATGACCAAGTTCTCTTGTAATGTCTTGATAACTCTCTCTCAACTCAAATAAATACTTAAACCACACCATTTCTGCATTAATTGCTTTCAGCAATTAATGTGTGTGTAATGTACAAACCTTTCTGCAGACCGCTTTAGAAGCAATTGAGATAGAACAAAGAAAATGCTGTTGTCTTTAAGCCTGGTGGCGTAAGTAATGTTTTGTTGAAACTCAGATTGTCAAAACAGACAAAAATTCTAGTTCCACACAGTCAAAGCCCAAAAGACTAACTGCTTCATGTTGCTGAAACATTATAAACTACAGAGGCATAGAAATGCCTTTGCTACCATGAGTGAGCGTGAACCAGCAATAACCATGCTCCCAAACAAGTAGATGACTAATTTGACTGGTGTCAAAATCTTGTTTTTCTACCAAGCATCTCATTCCAACACTCACAAATGACTGTAGTGCCACTGAAACAGAACCACTTTTGTGGCAGACAGTGGCAACTAAAACCACATCGCGTAACGACTGAGGGAATGAAATGTTGGCAAAGATGAGGATGTCAAATCTCCACTCCTGTGAAAATTGCTCTGGGAAATTTCAAGTGCATCTCAAGTACAAGCAAGTACTTTCAATTTATGTAGCTTCAGCTACACAAAACAGAGACAAGACCTCAAGATTGTACCTTTAATTTTCTTCTTCACCCTCATCCTAACAAAGCACTCTTTCCTTAGAGTAAACTAAATAACACTCAACTCACACTTGGTCTTCTCCCATTCACTGTTAAGACCAGCTGCTATACGTAAAGCTGAGGAGGAACTGAAAGTATTCTCTCAACTTTTGCTTAACTGCAGGTAGGATTTTAGGCAGAGAGAGGTGGAAATTAGAGTTGTTCCTTGCTCACTGATGTGAATGTAAGTGCTGAACAGTTGTGCACAATCACCATTTTGGACAAAGCTCTGACATAAGTCAATAGAAATTGCACACTCAAGTGCACAGATAAATAAAAATATAATTTTTCCATTTGAAAATTAATCCAAGTATTTAATTATTCTATAATCTGAATCTGGAAAGATATTTAAAAGTAAACAGTAACTTGGCTGAAAGTTGCATCTTTGAAGGAGAGGAGGAGAAAGTATCAGGGTAAAACGTAAGTATTTTGACTTTTTACTGTCAAATATACTTTTGCTTTGATCTTGACATAAAACAGATTAGGTCACTTAAGAATTTATCAGAATTTATTGCAAGTGTATTGCAAAACAACCTGAGATGCCCAAGAATTCAATCCTTCTATTCGATCATTCCACCCATTGAGCTTAGTGGAGTCGAATGTGGTTATTGAGGAGCAATCTGTGGCTAATACTTAGTGAATAATTCTCTTTTTTAGCTAGAAAAAAACCTGCCGACAAAGCCTTCTGGAGAATATGGAAAAGAGGAATGAATACTCACCAAGTAAAAATCCTAAGATCTTCCTAATGCACGTTCTGTTGGAACGAATAATGTTGAATAATTATATCTACTTGGTCGCAAAGAAGCATAAACAAAAACCAAACAGACTCCAGGAAACACGATCACTTGTTTTCCATATGCTGTATGTGCTGGTATTGCACTCGGGTTGCTGCTTTGTACAGCTGCTAACACTTTGCAGAAGGGCTGTGACTTCTCACTGAGCTATTGTCCTCCTGCTCTGCACATATGGGCTCTATGGTGATGAGGCCCGAACAGGACAGAAAGCTATGGCCAAAAATGTTTCTTTGGGGAAACTGGTGTCTGCTGAAGATATCAAATATAAACAGCATTTAAAGCCATTACAACGTCCCTCCCGGAGCTTCAGTGTTTTGCAGTTTCACCCAGTTGCCAAGAAACGTTAGTAGAACTTGGCAGAAGCAGCACTCTAGTGCCATGTCTTGTCCTCATGACAGTTTTAGAGCGCAATGGGCCTCCTTCTGAGCTTGCTTAGGATGACAGAAACCCAGTGATACCAGTGCAATTCTTCCTTGTCTGCACCAATTTGAACAAGTCAAAACAGGCTTCACTTTACACCAAAAGATAATGCTTTAAGCTAATTTGTCACTTTCTAGGGAGGGATCATCCATTCTGGAGTTCTGTTGATTATCTCAAAGAACTTTTAGAACTGGAAAACTCAAGTCCCCTGATACAAAATGGGGTGTTACCAGCAGTCTTATATGTGTTTTGCTTTGGTTTTTCATGAAATCAAATATATTTAACAATTCTGAATGGCACATGAGCAGGTTACAGCAGACCCTCAGAGACCTGATAATCTGAAAGAAGCACATTCCCACATCCATTTCCAGGCTTACTAATGACCAAGCTGTGGCCGAAGGTTTTGGTGAGAGCCCACATGGAAGTGAACAGCAACGATGAAAGTGACAGTTAAGGAATAAACAGAAATTTGTGTCTAAAAACCCAATGAGAGAAAACTCTATCTGAATTTTCTAATCAGTTCAAAACTTAACTTCAGCCACACTTAGCCAGCAGTGTTTAATTCCTAGGCTAAAGGTGCATTTTCTGTAGCTAAAATCATGAAAGTTTTCAATATAAATCAAGGTATAGGTACTTACTTGAATGAGGTAACTCCTATAAAGCAAGGCACAAGAATTACAGTGTAGCAAGTTGACACAGTAAAACCACAAAACTGAAGGAACACATAACAGCAACAGATCCAGCTCAAAATACTCAGTGAAAAAGTAACCACAAAACACCCAGCACGTAATACGAGATGCAACTGTGAGTGGATAAATAAAGAGATGAGATGATCAATTTTTAAGGGTTAAAAATCTTGATATTAGAAATAAGAGAGCTGCAAAACCACACTGGAAAGCTGATAATTTGCAAGAGAGAAATACTCCTCATGATGTAATATCTACCTTGTGGTTTGCTTGTATGATGGGAGCTTAATTAACAGGTAACTCAATTCATGGCAATGTTACCTATGCATTTTACTGAATTTATAGAATGTTATTATTGAACTAGGTAGACATTGGTAAAAATGTAAAAGTCAAAGTCCTACAAGTAAGAGAATCTATTTCTCCTGCTTCATTTCTCTGCCATCCTTCCTAGGAATTAATTGTTTCTTGTGACTAGTCAAACAGAAAGTAACATGTCCTACAAATATATATATATATGTATTTACATGTAAACATTAACCAGTTGCTGAATCTTACGCAAATGAACTTACAGTACCTTGAAAACTGTTTTATTCCTTAATAAGGAGTAAGTTGACTGATATGAGAATAAATCCAGAGAAAATACTCAAAAAAAGGTGAAACAGCTGCTTTAAGGGTTGAACAATGGTAGGAGCTCAGAAACAGATCTGTAATGCATGCACCAGATATTTCTCTAGAAATAATGATTTAAAGCCTAGTAAATACAAGACTGTTTCCTTTCTCACTACTTTTGCTGGTGGGATTATCAGTTCCCTAATACTCTCTGCCACCAGTTTCCTTCTTTATGCTTCTATTTACTTCAACAACTTAAGCAGAGAAACACTGAAGCTTCCTGTACAGTTTTATGAGCCAGCTGGGAACACGATCATAGGCACTGATAAAACCAGCAACATCTCTAGAATCATTTGTAAAAGGCATGTGATGATTACATGTTTGTGGCTACACCTGTGTGTATTTCTTAACCAGAAAATTAGGATTCACAAAGAAGTTCACTGCAATTCTAAGTCAGTGATACCTATGGGAGATCTACAACAGTAACTGAGAAGCAGTATAATCCATGAGCTGAACCATCAGTTCCAAGGCCTTTTGGTAAGCATGTTTTTCTGGAATATCCCCTTAGAAATATTTTCTTTAAGTCTGTTAAAACAAGTAAGGTCTGCCCACCCTCTCATGTCTTGTTTGGTTTCTTTCCAAGTATGACATGATTCCAGTCCATATGGTTTAAATTAGGGAGAGGTGCTTTGCAATGCTGTGACAAAAAAGAGTAAGTCATAACAAAGCCAACCAAGTGCATGAACATGTTTAGCAAGACCACAGTTATAATTGCTTAATTTTACTGACCAGAGCCACATGAAACCCAGCCATGGATCAAATGCAGCAATGGCTAGTGCAAGTTTTTCCTCTCCTGTCTCAGCATCATCCAGGACATTCCTTCGCTGCTACTGATGCATTTGCCTCTCTGGTCATTTAAATGTCAAGTTTACACTCAGATTTGGTAAACATCTTTGATGCTGCCTCTTAGTCAATGAAATGCCAAATGGTCTGGCAAGACCCAGAGATTCAGGACCTAGGCACTTCTATACTGTAATTACCCTCCATGCTACCTCAGCTTTCATGTCTCAACATCTGAAAACATTAAGTAAGTTACTGATACCTTTTACAGTTGACTCCAAGTTCACATAAACTGAAATTAAGAAGTGTTACAATTTTGGCAGCCAGATCCTGTAGGGCAGCACAGAAATTAGTACATCCAATGAACTGAAAATTGTCTCAATACATTAGTGATGGCAACTGCAGAATAATCTGAAAACTTGGTTATAACAGAAGAAACACTCCCCCCTCAAGTATCCAAAGATTGCAGCTTCCCAACTGCAACAGCCATGGGCTACATTATCATATAAGCCTATGACAAGCTTGAATTGGGAAGGAATGGGAATGTTCTCTAAAAGGCATAACTCTTCCAAGCATGGATTCACAGAAAAGTAGAAATTTCCCACAAATGTCTGCCCTGTCTCCAGATCAATAAGTGTCTGAGATGGACAGAAAATGGTCCTCAGATTGATTTTGCGAGTCTTTATCACAACTAAACATTGGCTACCAGCATTTCTGCTGAGAGGGGAGCTCTCAGGAAGTTAGCTGGTGTCAGGCTCTGTCTGCGTACAGTCTGTCCACTACCAACTTCCCAGGCAACAGGGTACCTGATAAAACGAGTCAGAGTAAACAGGAGCTGTAGGCTCATTAGTGGATCTGACTTCTTGTTTAATCTGTTATAATACACACACAGCAGTTGTTATTTACTACACACCCAACCACATTAGGGTTACTGGTCTCTGTTAGTTGCTCTTCAAAACCTGGCTCTTGTACTGCCTGCTTTCTGCTCTAAGTGCTAGATCAAAGTTATCCCAGTTTCCCTCCACACATTGTTCTGTTTGCTGTTCGGATTTCCTGGTTTCCTAATCTCTAGGTAGCCACTCACAAAGTTCCTGGGAAGTAAGTTTGATGCACACATCAAGATTTTTGGTTCCAAGTGGCTGTTCTCCATCTTTAGGGTCTGTGCCTCCCTGTCTTCATTTTTCCTTCCTTGTCTGCCTTTACAGAACATCATCAAGCATTTCCATGAAACCGTACTGCAACAGCAACGGCATTTATAGTGGTCTGAATGGGCACAACAGAGTAACTGAAAACACCATTAGTAGACAGCTCAGCAACTTGTCAGTAGGTTTAAGCACATCACAGACACAGAGTCTGTTTTCACACTGCCAGCAAAACTATGTGTGACTTTTCTAAGAGGCCAGATACAAGCACTGGAATGAATCTTTACAGCTTGGCATCACTGCTGCCCTCTGAGGAAGAACAGTATGATGAGGTGGGAGAACAGCACCACAGCCTCTTTTGGCCTAATGGATAAAAAATGTAAGCAAACTATTTTTAGATGAAAGCATGAAAGTGTTCTGCTTGAATTAAACTCAGAACTAACTTGAAAAAGCAAGAACAGATGCAAAAATACTTTTCAAAGAAAAATATGTTCAAAATTCTCTAAAAAGTTTGTGGAAGATGTACTTTCCTACAGATTTACACAAATGAGCCAACAACCACCATTCTCTAACTTCCAAACACTCCTTGAGGCTGTCTGTGCTCTCATAGGAGTTTGGAGAATGCTTTGAGCAAGCAAAGTGATGGCAAGAAGCAGCCACATATGTTGGCAAATTGGAGAAAATTAGTGCAAAAAAGATGGTCACAAAAACAGGCTTTCCAAGAATGGTTGTTAAAAAAAGACCATCCTCCATTTACATCCTTTTAATTATCCTTTGCAAGCTACAATCTGCTCTTTCTATACATATTCCTAGGCTTTATTCAGGATAAAGGTCTTAAAACCTGAAGCAGAGCAGAGGGGTGGGCTGGAGGAAGCCTGCCCATGATTCCTCACAAAGGCTCCAAGTCCAAACCAACTGGAGGATCACCCTTCCTGCTATGGTGCAAGTACAAAGTGGAAGACCCACACTGATAACCATCTAGTTTGGTGTTTGGCACTAAACAGAAATGAAATAAGCAGGAATGGAAATGCAGCTTCGAAGAGAAAGCAGTTAACAGAAAGCTGTAACAAAGCAGTGCTTGCCATCACAAAGCATTGTTCCTCATAACCACGTGGTTCCTGTAAAGAGGACAATCTATTAAGCCAGAAGGAATCACAGTCTATATAATGAGGCCAGTTAGGCTTATTTTATACACTATGGAATTTAGTCTGAGCTAAGAAGTGTTAGTAGCAACATAGGTTGCTTGACAAACAAAGCTAATGCAGAAAACTCCCATTTGGGATAAGCTGCAGCAGTGAAGTCAGGAGCCATTTTTCTTCCCTCACCCTGGACCTTTCACTCACAGCCTCATTTACAATGGAACAGGAGCTTCTTACACTGAGGCAATGAACATTCATTGGAAAGTAAGAAAAATTATCCTTATTTTTGAAGCAGAAGGATTTTTCTTTGACAAATGGAATTTGATCACAGAAGTACTGGGAAGACAAGAAACACAATTTTTGTTTTTATGCTCTTCCCTAGGCAGTGCCTTCTGGCTCCTGGACATTGTGTCTGACATACTGAGGCCATCATTGCATTCTAATGAATACATATATATATGCATATTATATATAGCCCCAGGATGAAAGTGACAGCATCTTTACAGGCAGGGATCTGGTTCACCTGTCATGCAGAAAGAACACCTTTCAGTTGTTTTAGGGTCACACTGCCACATTTTGGAGCCCTGGCTTCTTACATGCTGGTGCTTTCATTCAAGTGTGTGGCTGGTGCATCATGATCAGGAGCAAAGTTTGCAGAAAGCAGCATCATGAAGCGAGATGGACAGAAGTAGGTTATAGGCAGGATTAACATAAAGCTCAGCTCTAGCTGCAGAGCTCATGGAAACAGCCTGCATTTTCCTCTCTTGAGTTTTCAATTAAAGTTTTGCTTTCTTTTTTTCTTTCCTTAAATCTGTTTTCAATAACTACGGAGCTAAAAAATATGAAGATAATTATAGCTGTCTGTGCGAACCAGAAATGTCAGACCTCACATTTCCCAACTGACCTTTCATCAGATGAAAATTCCCACAGCAACCTTCTCCAATCACAGAGCTGGGAACCATGAAAATGTGCAAAGCAGCATTCTGTCCAAGAACCTTGTTCATGATGCAGATGCACAGGTGGGTGTTAGTATGATTTACATAGGAGGAATAGCATGAAGGTAGTAAAAAAAGCAATCAAACTTTAAAAGCTGTTCTATAAGAAAGCCTACTCTGAACGATCAGAGAATAGCTTTGCTGAGGTACTGGTTGGGAAAACTGGTATGCTGGTCTGCTGGCTGCAGGAAAAGGAATGACACGAGCTGCCGAGAAAGGCTGAAGTAAAAATTCAAATGCTGTATTTTTTACAACATGGCTTGCCTGGTTTCTTCCACTCCTGAAGTGCTGCAGTGAGCTACCTTCAAGGAGAACATCCCTAAGAAGGAGCAAGGGAAAGGGTTCTCACCAGCGTTGAGACTGGAGAGCTGGCTTGGGTCAATAAAAGAATGCAAGAAAGCCACACGAAATCTCAGTCTAGCTGGAACAGCCTAGTTCTGGATATCATAAAAAGCATCTTAAAAATAAATTATTTTGTTTCTCCAATGTGCTCTGTTGGCTGGATATGCAAATATCACATAGTTCACATGCAGAGGGAACAGAGCACAGAGGAATGGACATTTATATTTTCAGTTGGCTTAGGAAAACATTTGGTGGCTCCTAAGTTCTTATTTCATACCTGACTACAACTCATAGTGCAGCCATAGGTCCACCATCCCATTTTGTTCTCCCAGGTACATACAGGTTTCACTCAAACTGCTCCAGGCAGGAACTGGATGTAGGTACAGCCCTTTCCCCTGACAGCACATGCAACTACCCAAAGCAGTTTAGGTAACTATCAAGTGTGATGAGTTGTCCTTCAATACCCCCTTGCTCACTCTTGCAGGAGCTAGCAAACAGAAATAGCTGACTACAGAGCTGTCCTGAAGACATCTGTAAATACCTGATTGTCACTTACATGGACATGCCCTGGAGGGAGCCGAGCACTCTGCACCATCCTCAGTTTCCATATCACTCGTATCATGCTACAGCCTGACCAGGAACTCTGGGGAGCAGTTTATAAGAAGTCCAGAACTAGTGTCAGTCCTATAGTCAATACAGTATTTGTTATTCATTGATTCTTTATGAGAGGACTGTGGCAATTACTATGTCTTGTTCTTCTTGTAACATTGTCAAGCTGTTATGAATTGACATAACTTCACTGACTTGAAGGCAGCTCTAATGATTTACAGCTGAACACTGGGCCCACTTTATAAGGACAATGCTTCCTGACTTCCACTAGGACTTAGTCTTCAGATGCAGGAGTCTTTTTTTTCCTATTTACTGCATAAGAAATTAAAATGGTAGGTTACCATGTAACTGCAGCAGTCCAGTTTGAAGGTCTACACCCTTCATCCCCACCATCCTACCTCATACTGAAACCTGGTTTGTCCTACAGTCACCATTCAGCTGAAACACAGCCAGGCACTCACAGGCTCCATCACAGTCAGACCTCCTTAAAATTCCAGCAACAAGGGTACGTGGCTTTGACCTTTTCACACATGGTTACATATTTTTGATGGTCCTCAATTTTTAATTAAGATGGTATAGGTAAACTGGATGTGCACCGTTCCACCTGCAAAATGCAGATGCTGCTCTCAAAAGAATTCTCTTTCATGGAAGTACCTGGCTTTAATTTCATCTTTGGTTATGACAGGTAGGTTGTTCATGAACTTGCCTTAAGTAGTTAAAAGACAAGATGTGTTCCAATAAAATGAGTCAGATCTAAGGAGAAGTGGATCAGGTTAGATAAAGTAAGAATAAATAAAATAAGAAAGCTAATTAATCTCAGTCTCTCTAAAGGGAAGAATATGCTTGTGTTTTCCTTCACTTTAGATTTTGCACAGGCTTCAGTTGTGTTTCTAAATGTAGCAAATCATGTTTATTCTCCTTTCTTTTTATTTGTATTTTCATAGCGCCTATAAAGTAACCTCACAAACATCCCAACAACCCTGTGGAACACTTCCAAGGCTGTTTTCAGGTAAATCACAACCTGGAAAGATTCTGAAACCAGAAGGCGAAATCCAGATTTTGAGTGAAATAGCTACAGCTGTCCAAGTCTACTCTTTGCCCCTGTGTCTTCCTCACTGATTTTGATTCATCACATTCCTAAAGGTAATCCACTGAAATCAAATGGAGCGCTTGCCCAGATCTATTTCCTGAAACTAACAAAACCAAAATGGAGCATCTTTTTCTCCACAATCAAACTTTCCCCTCACAATTTCTTACAGAGCAATATAATTTCCAATGAGAAATCCTCCAATTTTTCAAACATGGCTTTCAACAACGTGTTGAGCACTGGAAAGGGTTTGCTATTAAAGGAGTTCTGCCAAAATGTTTTGGCTGAGGTGAAGGAAAATGGGCTGGTAATGGGATTTTTTGCAAGGCTGACAATTTTTAAATTCCTGCCATTTTCTGATAATTGCAGTGAAAAATTTCACCATTTTTCATCAAACATTTTGACAAAAGTGTTGGGTAGCTCATGTGAATATTCTCTGGGAAAAGCAGCCACAGTGGGAGTCAGCTAAACCCCTCCTTGATATTTAGTATTACCCACCTTCATGCGTACGAATGTGTGATGGATGGTTCCAAACCTAGAACACGACTTTTTCCTGTGTTATGATTTTATCCATAAGTCTCAAAACATTTACTAACTGTCTCACACACACAATGATACTACTTCTTTCCTCATCACTGGAATGCCGATCACAACCAGGATGTGATTTACCCAGTGCAAAGGAAACCCAGTTCTGCCCAGGTCCAGCATAAAATGGACAAAACAGACTACCAAGACATTTAATTTTCTTTGGTACAGGAAAACTGTAAATTCTACCTGCTCTTCGGTAAAACACTGTCATGACAGATGCCATTCCAGTAGGTTTCCTTAACTCCATAACCCAGATATATAGCACTAAGCATGGGCTACAGTAGAAACACCATGGCAGCAGAATAATGCACTTCCGTTTACTGCTGTTTGCATTAGACAAGGTACAAATCTGTTTGGAAATAGCAAAAAAAAAACGTGGTAGAGGATGGAGATAGAAACAAATAGGGGGCTTAACCTCTGAATGCGGTTCTTAATACTCCGTCATCCTTTCCAGAAGAACAAGTCTGAATAATCACATGGCAGTGATTTATTATCAGTGTATGGCCATATTCTGAAACAAATCCCATTGGGTCTGTAACTTGCAGATGTAACCACAGATTAATGCTCATAATCCCTGATAAAAACTCTGCAATAACACTCCTATAGCCTACAGACATTCTCCCACTAATATTCCTCAGCCTTTCCCATTGGACTTTATGATACTTCTGTGATTTTCAGGCAGTCCAGCAGTGACTAAACAGTGTTTATGATTTAACTCTGCTGGTTCTCATTTCCAGACTACAGAGATTTTTATATTTTATTTTAAGTTACACCCATACACATAAATAATGTATAAATGCTGTATATCCAGAAAATGGCAAAAAAAAAAAAAAAAAGAAAAAAGAAGATGCCTGTGCATCCTTTATTGTCTCTCCTACCATTGCATATTGTTTGGAAACTTGCATTTCTCATTAGACACTTGAAAACAGACCTAGGAGCATTAGTGACCTTCCACTGCTACTACTGTAGCATCACACCTTCAACTCCACACTTGCAAAGAGCATTTGGGGGGCAGGACAAATGGAAAGGCCTTTGATTTTTCTCCCTTTTCATTACATCATACTTAGTCCTAGTCTTTCTTCTCAGACTGAAAAGCTGCCAGTTTTTAAGTGTCCCTCATTAACTTTTAAAGCCTAAGCTCTACTAAATAAGAGTTATTAGTCTTTTCCTGGCACTGTCTGAAATTGCAATACTTAAAATAAGAACACTAAATCCTAATAGCTACTGAAGGCAAACAAGAAAATGCTGTTTAATATGAGAGGTGAAATGAAGTATCTGTACACAACAGGTTCTACAATGCAGGAGTTCTAGGTGTGATCATGTATCTTCTGGAAAGACAAGTGACCAAAAGCTGTTTTAAAAGAAAATCACCTTTTAGAACTCAAAACACAGAAAAAAAGAAAAAAAATAACATTACTGTACTGCTTGAAGGAGAGGTTTTGCTTATGCAGATATGCAGAGATGAATTTCCATTTTTCCTTAGTCAACTGAACCATGATAGCCCCATGAAGTAGATGATCTTTAGAGTCCTTCCAACCCAAACCATTCTATGATTCTATGTCAAGCCCACACCATAAACTGCAATCTGCATCAAAATATTTCAAAACATACTTTATACTCTGGGGAATGGTTCTAAAACTTACGTCAGAGAACTCTGTGCCCTTCCTTCTCTGTGTGCTTTAAAACCAGGAAGAAGCAGAAAAGGTTCAGAATTCAGAAGCTGCCTTGTAGGGTTGCTGTAGGGAGATCCTCTGTGCTCAAGAGCTTTACGACTGGATAAAGCCCCAACACCCTGCAGAGAAATATTGGCTGGAAGGCAACCAGGGAGGAATAAGTAGACACAGGCTGAATGAAGGGGTTTGCAGTAATGGGGGTTGGCAAACACAGGGTTGAAGCTATTTTTGAGGTGAACCCTAAATAGCAGCTTAAACATAAACAGAATGTCTCAAGCTAGATTCTGTTCCTCCAAAAGGAAGGAATCTCAGCTGGGGTAACCCAATCCATCATTCTGCTTTCTAGCAGAATGATCTCACTACCCTTTAACTATCCCCAAAAGATAGGTCTCAAGCTTAGCTTTTTTTTTTCCCCCTCAGCTGATGGGGCTGGTCACCTCCCTTGGAACCTCCCTACACTGACTAACTCTTCTTTGACAGTTTTTTCCAATGTCTTCTCTTTCTGGCCTTACTGCCTAATCAAACTAATTGGTCCCTGTCCTCTTCATAACAGTACTTAAGCGTGTTTGCAGGTGCTTATGTTTCCCAACAGTTTTCTTTTGGTCTAGACTGAACATGAGCCTTCAATTTTCCACAGAGATGTGAATAGTTGATGATCTCCCTGGGGTTCAGCCTGAGGCCTGGCCATGGCAGGTAACAGCTGTTGGGAGGACTCTATCAAGTGTTTGAGTGAGCTATCAGCATAATTCTGTCACTCACAGAAACAGGTTTAAACATTCTTCTCTTTCATCACATCATGGTGAAATTTCAGTTTCTCCAGACCTGCAAACACAGTTTATTTATTGCTGCTTTCCCTGTCAAACAGCCTGCTCTTAAAGTAAATGTGGGCTACAATGTTGTCTACTGCATCTGAGTGCAAGAAGCTAGTCCAGCATCCACATTTAATATGGAGTTTCAATAACTGAAGAGGAAAAATTGAGAGAAATATGCCTAATAAGAGCTCTGACAGAACATGATCTATTCAGTTTACTGCATTAAAAAAAAGTAAGAAACAGTTTGAATGTAGGCTGCCAGAATTAACTCTATAAGGTAAAGATAAGATGCCTTGAACTTAGTAAAGGTATAACAAGATCAAGTGCTGGATGTCAGCTATATTCAAACTAGAAACAGGATGGAAATTGTTAAGAGAAGAGAGGTTACCAAGGAATGTGTTAAAGTCTCCACCATACAGGGTTCTTCAAACAGGACCAAGGTCTTACTACAAGAGGCCAGTTCAACCACATGTGGAATTCTAAGGTCTGTATTATGCACAAGAGATCATAATGCTCCTTTCTGTGAATCAAGTCACAATTATACAATTTGCAGATTTCCTATGGGAAATCGGCTACAGAATATTTGAAGACAGCCTATAGACTGCTGAGCTGTGAATTAGCTTAGAACAAAAGAGCAAACAGCAATTCCATTAAATTTTATGAAAGGTGTTGCAATCTTTTATTCTCTCATTGGTAACCAAGCATACTGCAGTTCTGATAGGCAGACATAAAAGGGAGGAGATGAAAAGCAGAAAATTTGTCTAAACAAAACTTAACCTGAATGAGAAAAAGCCCATGGCATACTTAGAAACTTTCCCCAAATCTTTCTGTTTCCTTTTCTCTCTCCTAGGTTTGCTTTACTCCTGGCTGGAATGTCTCTTATTCCCATTTCTCCATCAGGATAGAAATCATGCAGTGATTATAACTCCCATCTGATTAAGCACAACAAGAGCTCCGATTTCCCTTCTGTTGCTTTATTTCACTTTGCCTAGTCTCCCCTTCTTCCTGCCCAGCGTTCCAGATCTGCTCTTCCACCCCATCCAGCCTGCTTTCTTTTTCTCTAAACGTCTACCCTTTGGTTTTATCGGCTGTCAGTTGGCAACCACAAACTTCTGTTATTAGAAGGATCTTCCCAGTTCTTGAATGAACACTTCAGGCAATGGAATTCCCCCCTTAACCTTATTAATGTCAAGTACTACAGCTGCAGTTGTGACCATAAGGTAAATTAAATCAGGTTACTTGGAGAATCTAAAAATCGGATCATAGACTAAGTACCTGTTAGTGATGGGGGCAATAAATAAATAAGTAAGGCCCCATGGCTGTAGTAATTTGCAGAACAAAAGAGGGAAAAATTGGCCTTTTCTGCTTGAAATCAAACTGTTAAAAGGGTGTCACACTGCAAAAGAGTAAGGCCTACCAAAACTTAACATTGAAGCTTTTAATGTTATTCGTATTTTCCACTTGATGTTGCCAGATAATAACTAACAGTGGACAGCAAACATCCTGCCTTCACTGTCATAGCAGGTACAGAAAATATCCTCCTGCTTTAAAAAATGAAATTCCCTACTTGTAAGGCTGGGTCACAGGTGGGACCGAGCAGTGAAGCTGCTGTTTTGTAGCTGCACTAATGAAGTAAGTGGTGCCATGCTCAAATAGGTACTGCCCAGCACTTACACAACAGATACTGCAATCTGTGCCTCATTTTGTATTGTCAAGGCTAATTCTGGTGGCACTGTCAGTCAAAGAACAGTGGAATGGATTTCAGTGTTAAACAATAATCAGTGGTGTGACGTCTGGCAGTTGGGATTAATTATTTTCCTTGAAAAGAAAGGTCTCACATTTACCTTTGCCTTTAAATGAAAGCTGACTTCAGGCTCCTGTTTAACTTACACACTGCTCCATCGGTTAGAAAAATCATCTTGATGAATGCAGTTCCTAAGTTCAATCAGAGAGCCGAGGTATGACAGACATCTCACCAGTCCCATATATGTCTGAGCAACATAGTAGTCCTCTGACAAGTCTGCTAACTAGAAAAACAGACAGCTTCACATTTTGAGAAGTTATTCCTAGTGCTGTGGAAAGTAATCTCATCAGCCCTTGTGCTCAGAGCTGTAGGACAGGCAAAGCACCATGCATGGAGTCATCACCATGGCAAAGGCCTTGATAGAGTCAGCACTCAACACCTTCTGAGGAGGACCCACCCAGTCTGCCTTCAACTATGCTGATGTGACTGGAATTTGGCCTGATTGAAAAGAGTCCTGCCCTCAAGGCCCCACTGTACCTATGACCTCCATGCATCAGGTGATTCTTCTGCAGAAGCTAAGTGCTCTATACTCCATCAAAGCACCCTTCTGCTGCACTGCAGTACTACAGTTAGGTAACATCTAGCAAATGAGATTAGAAAAACAATTCCCCAAGAAAGTGAGATATGTAGAGAAATCTAAAAAAATTCTTTCTGCATTTACTAAGACTTTTCATTTCTTCACAGTTCTGGGAATCCCCTCAGATACCTGAATTCCACAGAAGATGGAAGTATTTATCATGAAAAAACTAAGATAGTTGTTTAAACAATATCAAGGACAAATAAGGAAAAAAAATACATTAATGAGCCTGAGCTGTGCTCGAACCACTAGACAATGTTGTATCTGTATTACATGGATCAAGCTGCTGCAGTACTTGATAGGGAGGGGCTGTTCCTTGGCAGGAAAAGGCAGCTCAGGAACTCCACTATCCCTTGCCCAGCACAACACTATAGTTGAGGGAAAAGAAAAAGAAAAGATGGAAAAACAAGGCAAGAAAAGATGACCTTGGCTGAGCATGTAATGGGGATCTTGAATAAACGATATTTAAATCATGTTCCTGTTTATTCTTTTAGACACACTTGTGGTGAGTAATCATTCACCTGCTATAAATTACAAGCAACTGATAAGTCTCTATTTATGAGTCTCCAGTCAACAGCATTCATAACTGAAAAAAAAAAAACACAAGAGAAAAGCCATCCATAACCAACAGCATTTTTCCACAGCTGGACCACATAGAAGTTTCCAAAGAAGGTTTCTTTACAATTTAGTCCCTCAAAGAGAGTCCCAAAGGGTTAGGCAGTTCAAGACAATGAATTCCACTCTTCATTCATTCTTTCTAGATGCAATTTTAATATTAAAAAGACTAATGTGCTTGAAGCCTGTTCTTTTTAATCTTAATGAGTTCTGATTTTACACAGTATAGAACCTTGTCCAGAAGAGCTCTAAAAATTGAAAGCAGTAAGATCAGAGAGTTGAGAATACGAAGTGGAATTTTATCCAATGTATGAGTAGGTGTTTCCAAGTAGTTTACCATGTTTAGGAGAGGAAAACGAGCCATTAGAAAAAGAAGTCTGTTTGCAGATCTTCACAAACACATTACCTCTTCTGACCTTTAGATAAAGGTAAAAATGTCAATGCAATAAATTGAAAAGTGTTAGCCTGAAAGAGGATGATGACCCTCTCAGGGTTCTTCCCAGATTTCTCCAGCATAGTTTGTAATTCCTGGGAGATCATTTGAGCTGTGCAGAGACCCTTCTTAGTCAGAGTCAAAATATTTTTCTGCCTTTGTTATAGCTCTCCAAACACATAAAATGTGGAGCTTCCTTTTGTTCCACCTCCACCCCTGGCTGGGGAGGGTGCCAGAGGAGTCTTTCATTCATGGGATTACAGATTTTCCAACCATATATTGTACCGGAAAGAATAACAATTGGGATTGACTTCTCCCTATCATACCCTCCTCAGTTTGAATAGTCACCAGTTCCCTCAGTGCATCATACTGTGCAAATTCATCTTACCCATTTACATTATGGCTCGATTTGGCTGATAAGTTACTCTCTCCTGCTTTAAATCACGACAGTATCAGTAATGCAGACCTAAATGAAGAGTGCATAAGAAATCCAGAGTTCTGAGTTCTCTCCCAGCTCCTTCATTAACCTGAAATCCAGCCTGGGCAAACAATTGGATTTCGTTATCCCACGATTTATTTTGAAGTGGGTGTTGAGCAGTAAAGCAGCAATGAGATGCAAGCCTCAGCCACATTTACAACAAACCCTTCAGAAGTTTCAATAGGTAGTGCTAACCATAAGGAAACATGTAATGACACCTGAAGGAGGGAGATTTCAAAGCAGGACCTTCAGTAAGGTTCTGATTTTAATCAGAAATTCCTCACCATTTCAGCCCCTTGGTTTTTCTGATGTAGATTCTTCTAAAACCAATTTCCATCAGTTTGTCTCTCACAAAACACACAAGCAGGAAGTCCAAGAGAGAAGACCAGGAAAAACTTCCTGTACTACTACAGCGACAGCCTGCTCCTGACTTAGCAAGAACTCTATCACTGACTATCAAGCTATTCTGTACTCCCTTCTAAAATATATGCCTCATTTAACTGAAGATCACATACTCAGGAGAAATCAAAATAATTCAAATTAAAAGCTGACATGATATCAAAAATCACAAAATTGTAGCAGATACACACCCACAAGAAGCTAAGGTTAAAAAAACATTACCAACAGTGCTTTTGCAGAGTGCTCACGATCAATATAGAATCATAGAATAGTTTAGATTGGAAAGGACCTTAAGATCATCCAGTTCTAACCACTCTGCCATAGGCAGGCACACCTTCCACTAAACCATGCCACCCAAGGCTCTCTCCAACCTGGCCTTGAATACTACCAGCGATGGAGCACTGACAAGTTCTTTGGGCAACCCATTCCGGTGCCTCACCCACCCTTACAGTAAAGAGTTTCTTCCTCAGGTCCAATCTTAACTTCTCCTCTTTAAGTTTGAACTCGTTACCCCTTGTCCTATCACCGCAGTCTCTCATGAAGAGTCCCTCCTCTGAATCCCTGTAGGCCCCCTTCAGATATTGGAAGGCTGCTATAAGGTTTCCATGCAGCCTTCTCTTCTCCAGGTGGAAGTGCCCCAACTCGCTCATCCTGTCTTCATACAGGAGGTGCGCCAGTCCCCTGGTTGTAATTGGGTCCTCCTCTGGACTTGTTCCAACAGCTCCATGTCCGCTTTATGTTGAGGACACCAGAACTGCACACAATACTCCAAGTGAGGTCTCATGAGAGCAGAGTAGAGGAGCAGGATCA
>JASSUY010010491.1:0-28507 GCA_032466535.1 Forpus xanthops
AGAAAGTCCTTGGTCAGACCAAACCATTCCCAAGCAGTAACTGAAAACACTGGAGTTATCAGTGCTGTTCCCAGGCCCAAAATGAAAATCACAGTGCTGCACCAGCTACCGTGAAGGAGAAAAATGACTGCTGCTGCTGCTGAACCCATGACACTAGAGCAGCAATGCTGCTACCTAAACTACTGAAGAGGATAAAATGACTTTTTCAAGAGCAGTCAGAAAGAACTTTAACAGTTAAATTTCTCAGTGCTGCTGTGATCAAGGAAAGAAGGAATGTGGCTATTGGGTGATTTTTGTTTTATTCTTCCTCCCCATTAGCTCAAGCTAGGCTTTAATTGCAAACCAAAGTACAGCTCTTTTGCAAACTACTAGCAGGAATAGTGGGGATATGCAGGTTTGTAACATCTATATGCCACTCTGACAGGCTCACTTGAGAGACCTTGCACTTCATGCAGGACATCTGAAAGGAAAACCATTTACAAAAGCTGCCCCTGCCAGTTTAAATAGCATCCTCAAAAGACACAGCCGCTTCAGTGAAGACTCAACTGCATCGCTTCTCTGCCCTCTTGAACTTGTTTTTCTGATGCTGAGCTACTTTGTCTTTCAGTTCTGTGACCTGAACCGCTCAGGTCACAGATGTTTGGAAAGTGATGAACAGAAGTTGCCCAAATGCACACTGCTATTTCCAACACCATACAGTGTGACAAGCTGATTTTAGATGTCCAGGTCAAGCAATTCTTTTCAGTTGACTGCGTCAACCATCCTGCATGCAGTTGTTATCTTCTATATTAAGGCTTCATCTTGCAAGGTGCTTTTTGTTATTTTGAGTGGGCTGGAGGGTGCAGACAGGACATCACTTCACCAGCCTATGGCTAATGTGTGTCAGACTTTAGTTGTCACAATGGGACACCAAGGTGGATGTGGTTAATACAGCCCGGATGTGGTGTAATGTGTCCAGGAAGCAAGGCTGCTGGACAAATCACTTTATGTAGGTGCTTCTGGAGAAGAGAGAGTCATAAAATGCTTTGGCAGCTTAAAACAAGAGAAAAAATAGACAAAACCCTAAATATAAATCTCTTTTTTTAGGAGAGTAGTGTAAGGGATCAGATTCCTTCTGGGCTTAAAATGATTGAATCAGTGCAGCCTGGTATTGACCATATACCTGAATTGCAAATATCTATAGTACTAGCTTTACCAGGGAAAACAGTTGCTATGTTTACCCTAGTACCTCAATATAAACAGCATCCACTATCTTATATGCAAGGTCAGCAAACTTAATGTACTTTGTGTTTATTATTTCTGTTTGGACTCATGAAAGGTCCTGGAAGGATGATTTTATTGCCTTTCCTCCTGTCTGCTGGTCTTGGGAGCCCTAGGTCACTGCCTCTATCATTAAAAAGGGGATATCTAGATTCTTCTTGTAGCAAATCATAGGTCATTTCTTCTTTTTAAGGGTTGTAGATCTGGGAATAGACACTGGGTTGGAACCTCAGGTTAATTCTTGGGCTGCAAGCCCATGCTTGTAATAGGTACTGGGAATTCCTATGTAGGTCCTGCTGCTGCTCCTATGTCTGTGTGATCTTTATAACCAACTGGATGCAGCAGATGTGTATGCCAACAGTCTTACTGGCTGCTTCCCTGAATGTGTGCTTTGCTGGCTTCTTCTGAAATAAAGAGGCGTACAGGTTAAGAAAAAGCAACATTCAAACCCATTGAATGCCGCAGAAACTTGTTTTAAAATCACATTAATAGGTTTAGGCTTAATGAAGTGATGTAGTTTCTGCTGCCTCTCAGTCACAAGCGGTCTTCAGTATCCTTCTGGCTTTTCTGATTCATTTCCCTTCTAACTGGGGAAAAGAAGGGGTTGCTGGTTTTGCTTCATGTGCTGTATGTTGTCTTGCTGGTCATGTAAGCCTGTGAAGAAGCAACCGGGTCTTTACATTGCAGTATTGGTCTGAATCAGGGGAGATAGACTTGTTATTTCTGTGGTTACCTATTTGTGTCCTTAACTTGAGTGTTCTCCTTTCCTTCAGGCATAAACTTTGGCATGTGTGTTGCCTTTGTTTCCCAGCCTCAGCTTTTGATCAAGCCTTGGCTATAAGCACCTCTCATACAGATGGTGTTAGAAAGTTAAATTACATTTTTCCATGACTGCCTTGGCAATTGCTAAATTTAAATCTGGAATTAAGTACTGTTCAATTCCCGAAGCTCTTCACAGTCTGTTAGGCTCTGCCGTGTTAAAATTCATTTATTAAATAGTATCTTCTTGAATAATTGTTACTAAAAAGGTTATTGACAATCCGCCTCTGTGCGTCTGCACTAATGAAAAGTCACCTAGGATGCTCCAGGTTCCCACTAGCTTTCATCATCTTCTTTCTATTGTATCTACAGTTATAATCCAGAGGACTGTAAGACCTTTGAGTGATGGTCTGCCATTAAAGCATGTTTTATCCAGGCTGTGCTGAAAGCAATAATGCAGTGTTGTGTTCACCTCGAGCATGCCATAAATACTGCAGTGTAATTTTCACATGGAGTCTTCGATATATACAATGCCAGTTCTGATAAACTGTATCACGGTACAGATAAGCTATATTACAGCAATTGCTCTCCAAAGTTTTCAAGTGCTGATATTTTGGGTGCTCCCATGAAACAACAGAATGTGCTGTCTCTTCCTTAAATGACTAGGCTTGGTTAAAGGAAAGGACAGTAATGTAACATGCAAAACCAGCTTGGGAGGACAAGAAACTTTTTCTAACCTCTGTTTTTCCACAAATCAAGGGGTTTTGGTTAAATTGGCCAGCTCTCCTCCTCTCTGTCTTCGGAAAGCTCAGCAGCTGTGTGGGTAGATGGCTGGTAAATAGGGAAAATGCCAGCAGATGGGCACTAATGAAGGCATGGACTTGGTCCTAGGTTGTTTTGGGAGGAATGAGATCACTGGGGTACTCCAGAGAGCTTCTCTGAGAGCCTATCATTAACTCATTTCTTTCACTTCACATCTGATTCAATTAGCGAAGTTAAAATGCCGTTTTCTGGGTCAATGACATGAGCTGCAAGGATTTCGATACCCCAGTGGGGGAGTGAATGCACATGTGCCTGAACTGTGTGAAATGCTAATTAATGTATGTCTACATAACGAGAGTAAACCAGAGTTCTGCAGTGCTAGAAATGGTACAAAAGTACAGAGTGACTGGTCCTCAAACTGTGGTTTCTGAAAGTGAGCAAAGCTGGGCTGTATGTGGAAGAAATAAAGTATTACAATCACCATTGGAGATGAGGATGGGCAAAATGGATTTAGGGCCCAGGTGTTCAAACCTCAGCAGCTCTCATTAAGAATTTCACATGATATGTTAATAAAATTTGAGCTCTAATATGAAATTTCTTGCCAATTCTTCTTTAGCTTCTGTATTTGACAAAATTTATATGTGTAATTTTACCATTTTTCTTGAAAATTAATTTCCTGAAGGAAAAAGCACAGGAAAAAAGCAAATTGAATAATAGCTTATAATGGAAGTTGGGAAAGAGTTGGGGAGGAATAGGGAAAACTAGGTTACAAAATGGAAAGTGTTTTGTATAAAAATTGATTTCAAAGTCATTAGAGTAGATGGAATCTCTTTAGCAGTGTGCCTTTATTAAAGTGATTTGAGCTTACTTGGGGGATGGAGCTCTGAAAGTGAAACGTGTCACTGCATAGTAGAATTAAATCCCCTTTTCTTTTCCAAACTCTAGAACTCTCATGCAGTGGTGAGGCTTTTTCATCCCAGCCGCTTAAATGTCAAGAATTAGTTTTTATCTGAGCAACCCGTTTATCAGACAAATCCAGAAGTTCAAAGGAAAATAACTGAAGGCAAAAGGAAGGGTTGAAACAAGCTCACAAATGCATTTCTGTCATGGTATTATTCTCTCAGAATAAGTAGTACCACTGTTCTTTGCTATGCACAAATATAAAGTCAGGCATGCCCTGGAGCAAAAGATCAGTTTAACACCATCCTTAATACTTTGACCAGCAGCCAGATGACACACTCTGGATCGGTTACAGATCTGTGCAATTCCAGAGCCCCGATTCCCATCCATCCTGCTCCCTGTTTTGTGTAACCTTGCTTCGTAGAAGGGCTGAAATAAGGACCAGAATTCCACATTAATGTCTTTTCTACTGTGCTTCCCCCCATAAAAAACAACTGAGCAGAAGTCATCAAGTCTTTCTTGATTATAACTCTCAGTTTGCTGTCTAACTATTGTGTCCTGGACGTTTCATTTTCTCTTCAGGTCAGATACAGACTGCTTGAGACAGTCCTGATTATACGTGTTCTGTTCCTCCCCTGCAGTACTTCATGACAGAAAGCTACTGTGGTGAACTCTGATCTTTGTGCTTTCTGAAAGCTGACAGCAGTGCCTGGAAAATGGCATGTTTCAGGGGAAAGTAGAGCATGAGGGAGGAAAGGCTGCCGTAAAGCAAAGCACCCCAGAAACACAGGGGAGGTGGGTGGTCAGGGGTAGAATTGATGCTGCAACAGCAAGAAAATGTGAGGGCCGAAACATGGCAAGACCATGGGGCTATGCAAGGAGAATGTGGTTTGCAGATAGGAAAGAATAAATCCATCATTATAACTCTCAGCAAAAGAAAAGAAGTCTGCAGAGGGAGGGGAAAATGCCTGAAATAGGGCACTAGAAATACCAGAAACCAAAGAACCCATCTGTCTATGTATGGTGTTCAAACAGGGCTAGTGAAGCACCTGAGTACCTTGCCTGTGTGGTGGGAATAGCTCTTCCACTCTGCACTGCATTTAGACATGATGCCTGCTTGCATCTGATGTGTCTACATAATCTTACAGTTATTCCCTAAAGGAAAGACATTTTTAGATACTCAGTACTGTGGTAATTTCACCCTAAAACAATAAGCAGGTATATAGTGGCAATTCAGTTATTGAAATATCAATTCCCACCCCTCTGCATAACAGATACATGGTACAAGAGACACTAATAGGAAGAAAATAGCCTTGTGTGCAAGAAGAGGAAATTCACATTATCCTTCTATGAGAATTCATTTCAGTTCTGTAGTGGCTCCATGCTGTGTTCTGTGTGAATTTGAGGACATGGGAAGTTTATGGCTCACCCATACCAAGTATTCTTTTTGCAGTGAGTAATGCTTTTTTTCACCCAAGACTAAACTGTGCTCTGCGGTTGAGAGTGTTTGCATTGTCTTTAAGAATACCAAAGGAAGATTTTCCTTTTTAAGGTAAGAATATATCAAATGCTACCTTCTTTTGGTACAGTTTTTCCTGAAGGGATGTCTGTTGTTTGAGGGAGAGCAAAGGAACAGGAAAGCCTTGGGGTCTGTGTGCAGGGTACTGAAAACTCACCAACTTTTATTAATCTCATAGGGGTCTCAAGTGGTTTATACAGTGCAAGTTTCCTAATTGTATTGGGTTCTGAGATCCTAAAGTGAAAATGGGGCACTGCCACCTAAATGGCATCAGTCGTGTGTAGGTGGAAGATGGGTTGAAAGAAATGGGTGAGTATTCACTGCTGCAGTGTTATCAATGCTATAAATGACAAGACTAATTGCAGTCTTAATTACAGTGGTGTAATTCTGGAAAAATAGATTAAGGCATTAAAGTTAGACAAATGGAACTGCTATTAAATGAGTGAGATAAGAATCAGGCTATCAGTTCGTATCTCTCTATGTATGCATGTACACTGAAGGCTTCTGCAGCTTTAAACCAGTAGATTCAGCTGTTAGTTTATTCCTTATATATATATATATATATTTAAAAACAGGCTATGAAATGTAAGCAATAAACTTCAAGTGGCTGTCACTGGTGAATGGGCAATATTATCTCATAGCACCCAGGCATGGAGCAATGGTGATATATTTTCCAATCAAACATACACATTGTAAATGCATTACCATGTTAAGTATAGTAACTGTTCTATTGCTACATTCCTTTTCCCCTCTGAGCTTGTTCCCACATCACAAAATAAATCCCTGTTTTGGCCAAAGTGTAAGTCTCATGACATGCCTGCAATATTCCTGCCAGTGTTGCTCTAATAGCACTGGGGCACTCTGTCATCAAGGATCATCGTTTGGATAATCCATGGCTGTAATACATCATTTATATGCTATTGTTTTGATAATGTATGAAAGCAATGCATCATTACAGGACTACCAGCAAAAACATCCCAGAGGCTGTCATGCTTTGTGGTGGGGAGCGGGGGGAATAAATAATCTTATAAATGTGGAAAAGAGATTAGTTATTTATGGCAGCTGAAACAGAAGGGGTTTGAAGGGAAGCGGAATGAGGAGAAAGTCTAATACAGGGATGTTCTGGT
This sequence comes from Forpus xanthops, assembly GCA_032466535.1. Classification (NCBI taxonomy): domain Eukaryota; kingdom Metazoa; phylum Chordata; class Aves; order Psittaciformes; family Psittacidae; genus Forpus; species Forpus xanthops. The sequence continues at coordinate 6,328 of JASSUY010010491.1, forward strand.
TTCCAGAGGTACCCAAATCAATGGGCGATGCAGGTGTTTATTAAATCCTAAAATTAGGAAAGGGAATATCTGCATTTTCAGTTGCATGCTTTAAGCCTAATGCCATTTCCCCTCCCCTTTATAACTGCTGAAAGGGTGATTAAGGCATTATTTGGAACCAGGAGACATGAGCTCAGTGCTGGGCTCTGCTAACTAATGCCTTTACCCTGTCAGTTCATACATACGGAATAGACACTCATATGCCTGTGCTGTTTTGTGCTCACCACTAATGTAATTGTTAGAATTAGATGGGTAATTATTCAAATTATAGTATTAATAGAGGGTCCTTTTATTTAATACTGTACATTCACATACTGGAAGGCTACCATAAAGAAACTCAAGGCTAAAGCCCCAGTGGAGTTTGACACTTAAATAACACATGGTTCAGGCATCTGGAGTCACTGTCAGGCTCTCTGCGATTAAGCTCTTTATTGAAGCTCAGCATCAGCCCTGTAAGCGAAGATGACTCGCTATGATTATCAGAATAACTTGGCACAACAGGCTCTTTTTGTTCTATGGGTAGAAACAGTGTGTGCAAAGATGGGCTGCCTCTGGATAGCTCAGCAGTGAGTCTCTTTTAAAAGAAAGCTATGTGATTTCATGCAGCTTCTTTCACATTTTAGATCTCTTGTTGCTGTTCAGCTCGGTGCCAGCAATGTAGTTAGTCTGGTAGCATCTATTTGCATTGCCTTGAGTTATTACCCTAAAGCATGCAGGTATAGGAGGCTTTATGCAGTCTTTGTGAGCAGTCCTGTCTGTTCACAGATAAGGCAAATTGAGGGATGAAGGAAGTGCAAACATTTGTGATTACTGCAGATTAATAAGAAACTAATAAATAGCAATGCACTGAATGGACTCTGTCATGGCTCTTGGGCTGACAGGGATTGCATTTTAACATCACAGACGGGGGCCTCATGAGGACCTTCTCATCATTCTTTTCCTGCTTGCCAGAATTGTACCTCATTTCTCTTCTTCTTTCCAGCAGGCTCTAAAGTCTCACTCTGCCCTTTATATTCTGAACCAGCAAGTAAAAAAGCCTTTCAGGCTCTGCCTCTCCCCATTTCAGGTGATTACAAAGCCGATTGTCCCCAGATCTCTTTTCAGCCTTCCTCACAAGTCCTGGTTTCTATTTCCAGCTTTTGATCGCTAATTCTTTCTGTGGTTGAAATGCTTGTCTGTGTTGCAGCCCGTCTGATTAATAAGGTTTGCAGTAATCAAAAACCCCAGTACCTAGTGGTAAGATACAGACATCATTATGTGATGGGCAATACCTTCAATGCAGGCTTAGATTGGTTTTTCAAGGAGAAAAGCTGGCCAGGGAAGTGTCTGGAAAATTATTACGGCATCTTGTGCTTCAATTTGGATAGCCCTCTGAGGCTTAATCTTACTTTTGGGGTCAAGGAACATCTCTTTATGGTTAAACAGGCTTTAAGGCTTGGAAGTCGGTTTTTATACTTGTTCTGTTTAACTGATGCACTGCCTAAAGTTAGGTCAGAACCTAAGTTTGGTTTGGACTGATAGGAAAAATGTAGAAAATCATAGAATCATAGAATAGTTGGGATTGGAAAGGACCTTAAGCTCATCCAGTTCCAATCCCCCTGCAATGGGCAGGGACACCTCCCACTAAACCATGGCACCCAAGGCTCTGTCCAACCCGGCCTTGAACGCCAACCGGGATGGAGCATTCACAGCTTCCCTGGGCAACCCATTGCAGTGCCTCAGCACCCTTACAGTAAATGTACAGTGAATGTACATTTGGCATGAGTTTTTCATAGAGCTCTGTTCTGCTTCAGAATTGCAATAGAAAAGTGGAGACTGTTGATAAAGAGCTGTGAAAACTCTCATATGAACAGTGGGTACGGTGCATGTAAAAGTTCAGACCTGGATGATGTTTGTTTGAGTAAGGGTTTTGTTAGGTATGGTTTTAAATTTAGGAAGCGAATGAATTTGAGGTTTTCCTTCAGGTCTTTAATTCTGTAATTGTCCCAGGAATTTTGAGAGATAGATTGGGAAGGAAAGACTTGTTGGCAAAAGGGAAAGCTGTTTCTTCTGTTCCACGTTGCCCTGGTTGCACTGCAAGTCACCATCTGCACAGAGTTCATGTTCTCCAGCTGCTGTGCAGCATGGCCCACGTGGGTTTTCTTGCTTCGCTGGCATAAGAATATTCACACAAAAATCATTATATTTCCATTATAGCTTCTGAATGGGCTCTGCTAATTCGTGGGGCAATGAATGCAGTTCAGTACTCTTGTGCGTGCCTGGCAGGGGCTTTCCTTCTCCCCTTGGAGCTCTGGGGGTGCTGCTGTCATGCAAAAACATATACTCTGATTGTTTCCTCTCTGTCCTCAGCCTCCTTTATCTGCTTGTTGATCTCATCTCACCTGCTGTGTCCCTTTGTATTCCTTGTTTTCTCTTTTCTCTTCAAACAGTATGAACATGAAAGCAATCTAAGCTAATCCTCACCTTGCACGTACACCAGCAAAACAAATTCCATTTGGAACAAGCAAAGCAGTCCCTTTCTGAATGTTATCTCAGGGCTTCAGTCACTCAGTTTGGCTCCTGGATGTGATGCCAGTTCAGGTTTTGGCAGCTCAGCTAGTATGGGTTTCTGCTTATGATGGTCCCTGCAAGGAAGCAGTGGCCGGCACATAGGCTTACAGAGCAGGAGTAATTTGTCTGGCATCCATCTCTTTCCAATACATTTGGTGACACCAGCAGTCCTCATGGGTCCTGGAGAATGTTAATACTAGAAGATACTGACTTAAAAGCATAAGTGCAAATTTTGGAGGCTGTTCAATGACTGTGGCTTAATTACCCTGTGGATATGCGATATGAAGGCACAAATAAAACTAAATAAACCTGATAAAGGTGATAGCCCAATCTTTGACTCTGCAGTACTTATTGTCTCTCTGCATTGCTTACAAAGGAAAATGAAGCTGTTTGGGGCTTCTGGGGTTTCTTTTTAATTCTTAAAAACAAAACAACGATGAAAGACTTCAGTCGCTTTTGATCAAAATGTTAAACTGCGCTACACTCAAGCTCCTCAAGTTGCATTCATTTGGAATACTATTTGCCGTTGCTAACTCAGTGCAATGAAATTTTGCCCCCACTCACTGCATTAGACCAAGTTGTACTTGTTTTTCATCTGGCTGTATAGAGCAAGGGAATATAAGCTTCTGGTTCATGGCCATAACCTATACATGGTAAATGGTTGTGGAAGGAACAGTAGTAGCCAGTGTGGTTTGTGTTTTGTGTGTTAGAAGAGCTGTCTGGTTACAGGCAGATGGCCATTGCACCACTCAGTGTTTGTTCTTTTGCCCTGTGCTTTCTTCGTTCTTGGTAAAATTGGAGCCTGTGTGCATGGCTGTCATCTTGTGTGCACCAAGCTGAGCTTTCTCACAATAGCACTTTGTATTCCGGTTTCTGGGAAGTGAGTTGTAGTCTCTTCTCATTTATAGAATATGAAATAAAGCCCGTAAAGCAGCAATGTAACAGCTGGACCTGCCACGTAGCACAGGTCAGAAGATGACAGCTATTAACTTCATACTGCATGTGTTAATCACCATCCGCACAATGTGTTTAATTCTCTTTTCATAGATGTTATTGTTTTGAAGAGCGCTCAAGTTTATTTTTGTCACCTAGAATAGAGTTATTTTTATCCTGCTTAAATGCATTTAGGCAAAGATGTTGTGGCAAGCCATCATTTTCAGATACACTAATGCTAAACTTACTGGTACGTAATGGTGTCAGAAACACCAAAGCTAAAGAAGTGGAGTAACATACCTTTTTGTGAGGGGAACCTATGGCAGACGCATGCAATGAAGTTGTCTTTATTCTCTCTCTTACAGGAAATTCAAATCCTACCAGAAAATAGCAGCCTTCCAGTATCTGAAGGGGGCTATAGGGATGCTGGGGAGGGACTCTTCATTAGGGATTTTAGTGAGAGGACAAGGGGTAACGGTTCAGACTTAAACAGGGGAAGTTTAGATTGGATATGAGGAAGAAGTTCTTTACTGTGCAGGTGGTGAGGCACTGCAATGTGTTGCCCAGGGAAGTTGTGAATGCTCCATCGCTGGCGGTGTTCAAGGCCGGGTTGGACATAGCCTTGGGTGGCATGGTTTAGTGGGAGGTGTGTTCCAACCCCTGGCAGGGAGGTTGGAACTGGATGATCTTAAGGTCCTTTCCAACCCTAACTATTCTATGATTCTCTTCTAAGTTTGATCCTTTTTTCAGTGATACCATTCAAAATCAGAAGCAATACAGTTTAAAATGAATATGGTTACAAATCTGTAAAATTGATGAAAAAGCCCACTGAAGTGGGGAGCAGGGTTGTTTGCAACCCAGCAAATGGCTTGGCACCTACTCTAAGTACATTTTATTCCTTGGCAAGTAATAACAGTTCTAATTTTCTGCTACTTCTAAATGACTTTATATTGATGCTTTATCCAACTCTCAGCTTTTTCACACAAAATGAGCAACAGTTCTGTCTTTCATGAAGAAAGTATGCGTGAGCACCTCTCATCTTGTAATTAGAAGTAGAAAAAGAGGGGTAAATTTGAGCAACGCTGTATGTTTTCTAACAGGACCTAGATGCATAAAGGGTTGAATCAAATGCAAAAGGTGTAAGAAGGAAAATACATTTTGTCAGTTTCAGCACTTGTTTTGATTGTCCCTTTGGTGTTTTCTGACAGACTCTGGTGGAAAAGGTTCTATCCAAGTGCAGTGATTGGAACTTTCCCATAGAAATAGCTTCATGATTCCATTAAAAATCCAGGTTAACTCACCTATTAGTGCTTGAATTTTGTACTTAGCTCTAAATGCCACCTACCTAAAAAATTCAAGTGGTCTTTCTTTGACTTCACACATTGTATTTCTTCTGGTGCCATGTCATTAAACATATATAACTTCTCATGGCTGCTGGTTTATCTTGTGCCTGTATTCACCATTCATAAAGCACCCTTCCAGGTAGTCTAAGCAGACAAACTCAGTTGCCACATTCCATTTTAAGAAGAATGGTGGGAATCTGCATGTCCTCAGAGTTGAACACCTCGATCCACTAAATAAAACTGGTCTTGGATTTAAGGCAGCCATCAGGAACTGGGGAGCAAAGCATTTCATCCTCTGCTCAGACACAGTACCCAGTGTGACTCCAGACAAGGATTTTACCTTCTGAATTTCCATTCCCTCCATGTCAGTGTTATTTTTTTCCCAGTGCAGGATTAGCGTCACGTTAGTTTGTTAAGGTCCATGTGATGCTCAGATACTGTTCCCAGTCTCACAAGTTCTGAGCACAATAATGCAGCAGACAGCAGTAGAGAAGAGAGAGGCTCGGCAATATGATTCTATTTAATTTCTAAGCAGTTTTAATGACATAGGCTGGGTACCACTAACAAATGCTTCCAGAAGAAGTGGTGCACTGCTTCACAGTGCTTTACAGCAGCAGGTTGCCTGGATTCTAGTAATTTGGTAGGAATTACAGTTATGTTTTTGAGGTAAGGTTTGGGTTTGTAAGTCAGAAAGATGTGTCATGTGAATACTTTAATGCCTTTGATCAGTCCTGCTCCCACAAGAGAATGGGTTTGCCAACAGATTGTCCTGGGACTTGTAATGAAATTGCACTCTTGATCGTTTTGTCATGGGTTAGAAGGGAAGTTGCCTTTGAAACATTGTTAATTCAATGCATTTACATGAAGTGTTAAACCATTTTGGTTTTTTTCTTGGCAATTACTTGTTTTAAGCAACTCATTATACTACCTGTAGGCCTTTAATCCAGCTTGCTAACCATAGGGGTTAAGGGCTGGGTGAAAGCTGAGGGATCAGTTCCATTGCACAGACCTTGCAGTCAGGTCTTTTTAGGCAAATACACCATTATTTTAAGTTGGAGTTTTGACCCCAAAGTTCATACTACATAGTATTAACACACTTGAATATCCCTGTTGCACAAATGTGTTTTGTTTGAGGAGCAATGGAGCAGTGTGATCTACCTCTTTTAAGCACCACTCCTTCAATATCCAGGATACCTGGATGTACACTTCAGGCTTTTGGAGAAATTGCTCCAAATCGAATATGGTCGTTGTGGTTTACACACACATCATAAATGCAATCAGGAGCAGTAGTACCATGTGTGTTATTAGGTGGTGCATCTCCTGGAAGGACCATGTTCATTTTGAGGAAGCCTTGGATGAATGTTGAATAAACTCAATATTCAGTTGTGAGCTTCCTGGTAGAGGTACAGCCTGACCCCATGTCCAGCCAGGTATGTCTGTATAGATGCTTTCCACATTTTGTGAAGGATGAGGTGTTCAGTTAAAGGGAAGACAGATGTATAGTACAAGAAAGGGGGATATTCTCACTGGTTCCAAGTGATGGGTTCAATATTTAGCTTTAGTTTTGCTTGAATTTTTAATAGGTATCTGCCAGAATCTTGGCTGGCTTCCACTGAAAAGCGGAGCCTTACTGAATTAATCTCTCCAAACTCCCATGCTGTGTGTCTGTCAGGTTTGAAAATACTCCCATGTTGTTTTGCAAGGGAACCTAACACTTGGTGTAGCTGATGGAGCTAATGCTGTGACACCATGCTGTTGTAATCTGCCACACACAGTGTTCTGCAAATCAGTGCGTTTAGCAGTTCCCTTCTTCCACCTCGCACGGAGCTGGGTCCAGAAAGAGCAAAACATCCCAAGCAAATGCACTGTCAGGAACCTGCTGTTTCTGTGAATGCTGAACCAACAGTGCAAGGAGCAAATGCAGGAACCTTTTGGGTGAGCTCTGACTGGCATCATTCACAGAGCACTTAGAGAATCCTAGAATGGTTTGGGTTGGAAAGGACCTCAAGTTCATCTAGTTCAAACCCCTTACTATGGGCAGGGACACCTCCAAGCTCCTGTGTCCAGCCTGGCCTTGAGGACTGCAGGGATGGGGCAGCCACAGCTTCCTGGTATGTAACCTAAATCTCCCTTTTTAAATTTAAAGTATAGTGAACAGCTTGCTTATGGTCTGTACCTGCCTTCTTTTGGTAGCCACAGAATCCCTTTCATTCCAGTACCTGAGTACTGGATTAGTGGAATTGTTCTTCCCATTTCTCAGCTGAAGTTCAAGCATCTCAAAAGGAGATTGGGGTGTCCAAGAGTTAGAGTAAATCAATGTCTTTTAGGCATGGAGGGGAAAAAGGTTTTGTCATGGGGAAATCTGAGACGGCTCCTAAAGTATCAGACAAAATGTGCACTGAATTGAGGCAGGATGTTTCAGTGAAGTGTGAGTGTTAATTTCAAGTGAGCAGAGAGTCATGGACTTAGGATTCAAATAAAAAAGGCAAATAAATGTTGTATCATGATTTCTTCTTCCATTAAGAAAGCATTCCTTAAATATGGGGGTTCTTTAAGGACTGTGTTCAATTGCTTGAGAGAACCTTTATACTTTAATATACAGTATGAATGGTTCTATTATCATACATATTTCTGATGTGTAATTAAGCACCTTTAAAAATCTGCTCATAATTAAAGTGAATAGTTTTAATTTCAGTAAGCATTAGATGCTTTTTTCATGAAGAGCATTAAAAGGTACTTATATAAGGCCCGAGTCAAAAGAATAGATGAGGAATAGCAGTCAGAGGTACCGGTTCTCCTGGAAGAAGAGATTCAACAATTTCCAAGAGTTACTTCAAAAGCAGCAAAATCCGTGTATGTTAATATAATTTCAGATCATTATCTTCCATTAGCTAATTTGGGGCTCAGTAATTAGATGACTGAATACTCAGAACCCCTGCATAGATTTTATGTTGGCCAACCTTATCAACAAATCGTTTTGAATATGGCTTGCCAACTGTATCCTGGGCTGCATCAAAAGGAGCATGACCAGCAGGTCAAAGAAGGTGATCCTGCCTGTGTATTCTGCTCCCCCTGAGACTCCAGTATTGCAGCATTGCATGCAATTCTGGTGTCCTCAACATCATAAGGACATGGAACTGTTTGAACAAGTCCAGAGGAGGCCACGAGGATGATCATGGGCTGGAGCAGCTCCTGTAAGGAGACAGGCTGAGAAAGTTGGGGCTGTTCAGCCTGGAGAAGAGAAGCTACATGGAGACCTTCAGAGTGTGAAGGGGGTTACAGGGATGCTGGAGGGGGTCTCTTCATTGAGGGCTGTAGCGATAGGACAAAGGGGTGATGGGTTCAAACAAAAATAGGGGATGTTCAGGTTAGGTATGAGGCAGAAGCTCTTCCCTGTGAGGGTGCTGAGCGCTGGCACAGGGTGCCCAGAGAAGCTGTGGCTGCCCCATCCATGGCGGAGTTCAAGACCAGGCTGGACATGATCTTAGGGTGACACGATCTAGGGTGAGGCATCCCTGCCCACGACAGGGGAGTAGAACTAGATGATCTCAAGGTCCTTTCCAACCCTAACTATCCTATGATTCTATGACTTTTTGTTTCAAGTCAAGTATTATCATTTGCCTTGGAGGATCCTTTCTCTATGATTGTTTTTTTTCTAGGAGTGGGGGTTTTGTTGTTGTTTGGTTGGTTTCTTGTATTTTTAGTTCACTTCCTCCATAAATGTTAAACAGACGCTGGTTTAAATGATATATTAATTACCACATAATGAATCTCCAAAAATCTAATAAAGGACTAATTGGTGCCCATAAAAGTAACACTGACAAATCCCAAATAACGGAAGCAATGTTTGGTATCACAGAAGCAAAAGGAAAAACTAATCCACCTCCCATGGGGAATACTCTGCCATTTGATTGTTCCTTTGGAAGAAAAGCTTTACCTGGATGCCAGGGAAGGCAGTGAACGTATGAAGTGCAGGTGTGGTGTTCATCAGCTTTGTTGGCTGTTTGCATTTGATTTTATTGATTTCTGCCCAGGAGAATTTGAGCTGTGACAGTGTGATATTGAAACTAAAGGTGATGGTGTTTTGGCTCTTTTTTATGCTGTAAAAGCGGTGTGTGATGGGGTGCTGTCCTCTTTATATTCCTTAGATAGATGCAGTCCTTACTGCATTCACATGGCCTATGGAGATCTTGGATGTGTTCAGGCACTCCAGCTCTTTAACCTAAACCCAAGGATGGTCTGAAGTGTTATGTGGCCTTCCCAGCTGGAGGCTTTTTGCTGCCTTTCTAAAGTTTGATTCCAAATTCTGTGAAAAGGGATAAATCTGATGGCTGGTGCCACACAGTGTCAAGAGCTCAGCTCCTGCTAAAGTCAGTGTTTAATGGAAAGGTCTCATTGGACAGCTGTTGTAATTTCATATCATCCCTTTCTCTTTCCCCAAAGCTCAGGGCTTGTGTCAAGCATGGACAAGGCAAAAATGATTGAGAGGGAGGTGCCAAGAGTGAGGAAAGGAAGAAGAACATAGTTTTTGAGTTTCTATTCTGCTTTCCTCTTTCCTGCAGTCTAAATCCTCATTTGTTGACGTTCTGTTTTCATTGCTTTGCCAAAGTCTTTTCTCCAAATGTATTTATTAGCACCCTGCTGCCTGGGCTTTCTTACACCCGTCTCTTTTGCTCATCAGGCTCTTGCCATGGGATTTGCTAACAGCTTAAGCATGAGTTACCAAGGTCAACGCAAAAATGATGTGCGCCGATGTGGAATCTCTTGTTTTTCCTAGCGGCACTAATAAAGGCTCAGTTACAGTAACACTGCCTTATCTGCCTTTTGCTGACATTATACATTTCACAGTTTAGGGTAATGTTTTTGGCATGTCCTTTGTTTCCTTTACTTAAGGCTCTCTGAGTAAATTTCTTTCTTGTTCCAATCTTGACAAGTTTCTCTTGGTGGTTCATTAGCCCTGATGCCTGTCTCTTCTCTGCTCCTCTGTCCTTAAGCACATTTCCACTGCACCTTTCTGTTTGCTTGCATGCTCCCACTGTCAAGTAAAACCTCCACACACTGATGAGATTTCAAAAGAGATTTGCAAAGGAACAGAACATCAGACACATGCGGCAAAGCTCTGGGTGCAAAGAATGCGTTTAGAAAGCCGAGTGCTTTGCACTTTCCTTTTCTCCCCCATCCCAATTTAAATGTCAATACTGATTAAATTTTCCCAGAAATGAATCCAAAGCTTGTTTGGCTCTTGGAGTTTTATTTGGGTCTTTCTTTCTTTTGCCTTTTCTTCCACATCATCTTCTCTTTCCCCTGCCCTCTCTCCCCACTTCGCTCCTGCTCATGGAATTCAGAAGGTCTCAAGCAGACTTATTTCAGGTTCCCTGCTTCTCCTACTGTCCATTGGTAAGAAAGCCACAGCGCTTCTCTTTCCCCTTCTGTTGCTGACCTGCTCTGTAAACCTCCCCTTTACTTATTCTGTTTAATTATAGCTGTGATAGATTCAGGCAGAGCTGATCCCATAGGATGCTTGTAGCACACTAAGGATGCAAAGCTGTGACTGAAATTTTCATCACATTCAGGAGTTCATATCCAGGTAGTAACCGGCTGAGGAATGGAGATTGGGAGCAGGTCTGAAAAAATGTGTTTCATAGGCATATTGCTTTCTTTTTTGCTCTCCCCTGTAACACTTTTCCAAAAGAAATATGTACTGGTACTGAATTAAGGACCTGCTTACGTGTGTGTGCAGAGGATTTTTCACTTTTCATATTATACCCTTGCTCAATGATGCAGATAACTCATTTAGCAAAAAGCGGAATATCCAGAAATGGTTATTTAGCATCCTTACGTGTGTGCAAAATGCTCAGTATTTGGGTCTCTAATTGTGCCCATAGCCTTTAGCTCCAGGAGTACTATTAATAAGCTCGTGTTGTGCATTTGCAGATGTTCCACGATCTCTTTTCATGGCAAGTTATATAGCATACTGAATTTTCATGCAAGCAGTCTCTCCACCACAAAGGTATAAAATCAGAAAACTTGGATAAATCCACCAAGGCAACTGAAGGAAGATGGTTATTTTAGGCAATAACTTTAATAGAATGGGCATATACATAGCAATAAATGTCCCTTCAACTTTACAAAGAGCCTGGCAAGGGTCACAGCACAAGGTGTTTATTACTGTAAGAATCATTAGCGCTGAAAAGACAGATTTCAAGGCATTTGGATTGTCACTATCAAATGTCATCTTTGATATAAAAATGTAAATTTCACGAGTATCTGTCGACTCTGTTATAATTGAATTATCAGAACAAGCACTTTTTCATCCAGCACATGCTGCTCTCAGCAAATTAGAAAGGGAGCAATTAGCAACTGCCAGTTTGAGACAGGACTGTTGCAGCTTCTTGTTGTTTTAACAGGTACTTGGAGTGTGATGTTCCTGTATGGTATCAGCCAAAATAACCTACTTGGTACTGGGGTTCTTCCACTTCAGGCTTAACCATTGATTTAGTGGCTTACCCAGCCTCATGAGTTATAGGCAACAGTGGAAAGTAGGCGAAAATAGATTTAGTTGCGACTTTGACTTCGTTACAACATCAGTCTGAAAGCTTTTTGTAGACTTAGGGCTCAGTTCACCTTTAGTTTGTAACTCGGAGCTGGCTGGAGTTATTCCTCACTTTGGCAGAGCCTTTTTTTCTGCCTCCATATAAAATCTGGGGAGGCCGTTGTGTGCACCAAATACTTCAAAAAGCTGTTGTGATATATTTTCAGAGCCCAATACTTCATCAGTGCTGCCAATCTGTGTCTTTATTACATCTTTTAAGCCTTGGGTCTCCTTAGCAGTCATTTATTTCTTGATTTCTATTTCCAGGTAGGGAAATAATTAAGAAGTGGCTTTGAAAGCAGGAAACTTGAAACCAATTTAAAGAAATAAATATTATTGAGGCAAATCATGCTGGTGAAGCCTGTCAAGGATTAGCAATGTAAGTGATTTGTAGCATGAATTCTGTCACTGCCTTTATAGAAGCAGCCACTTTATGAACAAAGTAATTGACTCCCAGATGCCAATTATGCCTTGTATTAGTTTTTTTTTTTATAGTGCACATAGATGATTTCATCAAATGTGGGATTTGCCTTTTAAATGCACAATTCCACTTGCATTAACTCCAGGAGAAATTGAAGGTCCCCATTCTCTGAGATCAATAAAAGAAAGAAACCAAAGTAAAACCCTAAACCCTCAGAACCTTCCTACTGCACAATAGGAAACCTGTGTCTCTTCAGTGGGTTCATCTATAAAGCACTGCACTATCCAACACGTTAGACCAGAAATAAGAAAACAGTGCCTATCTAATGTAAAAATATAGCTGCCCAGTATCTAATTTGCCTCTTTTACTTACTTGCGAGATCCATAGGGTGATATGGGCACTTGATGTTTACAGGATCAAAGTCAGATGGGCTTTTTCTTGCTAATACAGTCTTAAGACGTAGTGATTGTAAAGTTTGGAGGGATTTCTGAAGCTCAAGTATTTGCCAGGTAGTCATATGAGGAAGGAAAAATCCTTTCTAATTTGAATTTGTGTTCCTCTGGCGTACACAGTAGATTATGCTAACTGAATGGCTTATGGAAATGAAGCCCAACAACTGGCAATAAAAGTGAGCAGGAGCTGACTGACAAAGTATAATAAATATTTGACACGTCCTGTAAATATGTGGCATGGTCAAAATCCATTTGAGTCACAAAGCACCTAAGGCATAGTAAAGTTTAACAGCACCATTTCAATTTTACCCATTTGCTTACACTGTTTTATTACTGGGATCTTTCAGCTGTAGATTTTTGAGCTCTAAATTCACATTTTAAAACAGGAGGTTTCAAAAGCATCAAAGGACTGACTCCCTTAGATGTGAAAGATAGATTTATTCTCCCAGTATTCACCGTTTTCCATCCTTTTGGCACAGCTACAACTTGTGCTGAAAGCTTTACAATGAATCTGTGTCCTCTGGATGGAAGGAAAAGTTGTAAACTCTGTGGTTGTGTTTGAGCGTCATATGAAATACTGAGTGGGGTGTACAAGTGAAAGGGAGAGAAACCAAAGAGAGGGCACCCAGGAAGGAATGAAATGGAGATGACAAACTCAAGGGGAGGGATGCATCATTTTGTTGCATTTAAAGTTGGGTGAAACAGGGATTGGTGCAATCAGTGATCAAAGAAAGCAGCAGTAGCTGGTTTTGTTATAACTTGCCTTCAGGAAAAGGTTCCTCAGCCCTTATTGATAAAGTTGCTGCAGGTCCTGTGGTAGCTTTTGTGGGGAATGCAGTAGTGGCTGTGATTAATGGGTTGCTACTCTTGGAGGAAGCGGCAATCAGCTCACAAAGCAGAGGGATGCATGGGGAGGCTCTTGCAAGAGCAGCAGGGGGGAAAGTGCAGTTGAGAAAATAGAAATAAGGGAAGCAGAAGCTGCTTTAACTTCTTTTTTTGAGCAGAAAAGCGATTGGGTTTGAAACAATAAATGCACCCTTGGAGCCAGGGATTGAAATACGGATATTGATGTGCCAGTCTGTAGATAAAAGAGCTCATGAGGGGAGAAGTGGAGGCTGCAGCGGGTTCTAGTGTCATGTAAGCGTTGCTCTTCCACAAAACCCCTGTTTATTTTTGGAGGTCCTTCAAACTGTAGGAAAATATTCCCTGTAAGTCCATCTGCCTTAGCCATGCTAACACATTCTGCAGAGGAACTGTATTGAATCTTATGCTGACTCCTTCTGCATTAATTTTTAATGCTGCTTTTCCCATTGCTTTCTTCAGCTAAGTAGTTCCTCAATGCCTGTAGGTGCTGTCTAACGTGAGTAGATCCAGGGGGTTTTATTTTTGGGTTTGCAGTACCGTGTAGATAATGTTGAGAAGGATGGTTTCAAACATGTGTAAGGTTTTTATCCCATTGCAAATGTCCAGAGGCCTCTTGCATCCGAAAATTAGTGTGAAAGCAGGCAAGAATCCCACCTATGGACTTCACCTGGAAGGATCACAAATACAACATAGCATTTGTTAGTGGCCTCTAGGGAAACTTTACTTGCTTGCTTTCAGCAGTGCAGTTATTCTCTTCCTCTTCTGAGTTGCTTATTTACACAGTAATAATAAGATTTTCTTTAGATTAGCAGTGAAAATTAAGTGAAAGTAAGTGGTAGAATATTATAGGGACAGAAGCTGGCTCACTGCTGTTTAATTTGAACTTCTGGAACTGGTTGGTTATTTTGGGCACGCATGTATCCCCATGCAATTAGATATATGTGTGCCCTTGTTCTGTTTCTGAAATAGCTGAGTGAGGTTGAAATTCTTTCTGCCACAGCAGCTTATTGCCCATGTAACTAAGCCTGAATTCAAGATATAGACTTTAATGAAATTCATGGAGGTGATTATTATTAGTTGACCGTTAGGAGCTTTGTCCCAGTTCAGTTCCCAGTGGATGGTTGTCCAGGTTACAAAACCTGCCATTACAAGTGGAACTAATTGGCCCCCTTGTTGCAGTCATAACAGTTACCAGTAGTTCAGTGGCCCAGGTGTTTGAACCCCTCTGTAGGCAAATGCTCATTAGTCTCTGATGGTATTTGCTCTGAGCACAGGGACTCATTCTGCAGAGAAACTTAGATGAATGCCTAAGTAGAGCAGTGGAATGCAGTAGGAGGTGTTTGTGTAATCTCCTTCTTGACAGTGCCACTGTCTTTAATGCCATTTCTACAAGTACCAAGCTTGTGCATCAACATGAAGGGACATCTTCCTAGCAGTATCTCAGCTGTCCAGCTTTCCTGCGTTACGAGGCAGCTGGGAATCTGTACAAGAGAAACTGCTGGGGAAACATGGTGGTGATTTCTCTTCCACTGTCCAGTCTCACCTTCCTACCCCTTCCCCAGCGGCAGGAGAGCCAGGTCCCCTTTCACTGCCCAGCCCTTGGGACCGTGATGTATTTCATAGCAGGGATTGCCTTCTTGGCTGACCCTGGAGTCCACCTATGGCTGATCCTCAGGGGCAATCAATCCTAGATGATACCAGTTATACCAATTAGCTAAAGGATAGTCTGTGTAGAGATTTTGTATCTTTACATGAAGCTGAATACCACTTCAAATCTAGGCTTGTTCTGTTTGATACTGTTTTATTACTACCTCTCAAGCAGCTTTTGCAGACTCTGCCATGCAAAGAAACAAGCCAATACGGGCTGTGGTGAAGTCTTGTCCTGATTCAAAGCAGTGGAATTATAACAGTGGACATGGCTATTATATTCATAAACACATTAAAGAAAGGTCTGCTATCTGCTAGTA
Organism: Forpus xanthops; assembly: GCA_032466535.1. Classification (NCBI taxonomy): domain Eukaryota; kingdom Metazoa; phylum Chordata; class Aves; order Psittaciformes; family Psittacidae; genus Forpus; species Forpus xanthops. The sequence continues at coordinate 21,489 of JASSUY010010491.1, forward strand.
GAAAGGCTGAGTAAATATTTCCCTCCAAGTTTTAATCTTTTGTCCTTTTGCTCAATTTTATAACTTCTGTTAATCCCTTTTGTTCCTGTTTACTTTATTCCAACAGATTTTCCATATGTAGAGAAAAAACAATTTTCTCCTGTGTGGCTTTCAGTTATAAGTCAATGGCAGATTTATTGGTGTTTTCCATCAGTATGTTACATATACCCTTATTTATATTTGCGATCAGGTATTGGCCAGGTACCTGGTAACTGGAAGGGTATTTAGGTAAGTAAATGTCACCCTTGCCTAGAAAGAGATTATATTTATTCAAATATGTGGACAATATATAGGAGACCTAATGGGTTTTTCCTTCTGTGAAGGCTGTACATTTAGAATTGAGAAAAGATATGCAAAATACACTTAGTAAAACTAATTGGTCCATGTTTCTTGGGCTTCCTGATGACTGAGTGAAGAATTATGTCACAGGTGGTTTTGTTGCATACCCAACAGTCATTTATTTAAAACAAGTGTCAGTAATTTATAATGGCAATGGGTGATGGGCAGGGAAATATCTGCTAATGTGTTTCCAAGGGAATAAGCAGTTGTGAAAATCCCATCCCAGGAGTGATTTAATCTTTAGAGCCTATGTAATTTTCATTAAGGGAACAGGCAGAAAGAAGTACAGGCAGATCTGCAAGCTGTCAGCATAGCTGAGTTTGTACTTCTGAATGAGATTCCCCAGGGACAGGATGTACAAGATAGAGGACATTGGGAGTGGTTTCTCTCCATACAGACAGTTGATGTGGGAGGGCAGAAGCAATGAAATAATCCGTATGAATTTAGGAAAGGAATGGAGATGAGGCATTAGCTGGAAAAACAAGTGTGGTAAGATCTGATTTCTTATTTATTGAGAGAATAAAGTACCTCTGAACTATCTAGGGAGGGAAGCAGCTGTGTTGGATCAAAGGGAAGAGTGTGCCTTGGAAGGGAGATGGGGTGGATGTAGGGTAAAATCAGTGTGGCTGTAAAGGAGAAAAGGGGAGGATATTCCCCAGACTGCGCTGGGGAGGAAAAAAGCTACAGGATGGAAGGAGTGTCCAAGGAGAAAAACCAAAACAAGATGAGTCACTGGCAGTGAAAAACCCCAAAATCCACAGCATATTGAGAGATGGAGACTGAAGCGGGGGACAGTTTGCAGAGTAACTGATGGTGAGGAGTGACTGCTCTCAATAACTTACCGATAAGTTATTTATTCTAAGGCCCCACGGGTAACATTGAGAAGGTTAATTAAGAGCTGAGCTATCTGCCATTCAAGGTGGAACTAGACTTTAAACAGGCTCATGGAATATAAGCATTGCTTTAGAAGAAGTCTTGAACTCCAAGAGCTGCTTTTCTTTTTCCCCTTACCTATTTCCTCATTCTGATTTTGCTTTTCTGAATGTGCCTTCTTCCTATCCTATATTTAAAAATGATCCTAATTAATACTGCAGTGTGTCTACAAACAATCTCCCAGCCTCTTTCCTGGGAATCCTACATGGTGTGCGCTTGGTGGGCTGTGTCCGTGCTGACACCGGGATGGCTTTGCCATGGAGATTTGGGTTGCCATGGCAACTTGCACCTTGTCGAAGGCAGCACCCAGGGTTGAATTGAATAAAAGGAGCTTTGCAAAAGTGAAACAGCAAAATCTCAGGATCCGGTATATAAACATCAGAAATAAGCCAAAAAGTTACCTGGACCCTCCTTTGCTTTGAGAATAACCAAATTAAATGCATGGAGTTCTCTTAGTTTAAGTATTAGTAACTAAAATATCTATTTAGGAGCAGGCACTGCAGAAAAGCAATTGTTGTCTGCTGCTAGCAAATTTAAAGGCAATCGGTTCAATGGATCTTGTTGCCTCAGTTTCCACAACCACATAATGGGAATGTGAAACGGATGGAAGGAAGATGGTGGTGATGTGGAATGCTTAGAGGAGATCTAGTCTTATATGTAGGCAATGCAGTGGTGTGTAGCATTGTAGTTACATGGCTTTGCCCTCTTGCTTTTGGATGGGAGAATCCCCATCTCCCTGCTAACCCAGCCAGGTACCATGTAGCTTCTGAAACTGGAGGACCTCTAATCTTCACAAACACTTGGATATACCAGGGATTTAATGTATTGCCAAGGAAAGACGAAAGTCCACTTACTGTATGTGCCAGTTAGAGTCATAAAAACCTCTGTTCTGCATGAGAAAATAACTGAGCAAATCATCCAAATCTTTGCTTTATTTGGTTTCATTTTCTCTAGAGCAGAGAAACTGTTTCCATGTATTTTCCATATGTGTTATGCAAGCTCTGAATGACATTTTAAATTATTAATAAGATACAAGCTTCAGGCAAAATTACTTTTGAACCATTCCTCAGTGTTCAAGATTTTTATCATGTTAATCTATGCCTTTAGTTTTTAAATAAAAATCCATATGGAGAACGTAGCCAATAGATTTGCAGGTCATATGATCATGAATCTATATGTGGTCATTTTTCTTACCTATAGTTAAAAATTCATATATATATCTCTCCATACATGAGTGCTGATATGTGTTTGTGAGAGGTAGATGTATGCTATGCATGAAGTGTTTTGCGCAATGGTAGATACAGGTATTTCTTGGTGGAAGTGGAGATAAAAAGGAAAGTGCTTTTTTGGCTGTTCAGCAAGGGAGTCTTCTCTGAAAGCATTTGAACTGTCAGGCTAGCAACCTGAATGTAGCTTCAGCCAGTCACAAATATACAGTCATCATTACGTGGATGCAACAGTAGGTTTAATGGGGGAATCTTGAGAGAGATAGAGAACATTTCAAAGGAAAAGTGAAGGCGACTTGACCTCACCCTGCTGGGATAGAGTCACTTCCAACTCTTTAGGAGCATTTACACTTGACAGTAGGACACAACTGGGCAGATGAGGAGTGCCTTTGCTTTGTATCTCATTAGAATGGTATTAGGATGGTTTTCTATCTTTGTCCTCCTCACTGTTGCTTTTGTTGTCTTTTTCACTCTCTCACTTATCCTTGGCTCATATGGTCAAATAACATCTTCCCAGCACCTCTTATAGCTACTTCTTATTCTACATTGGGTTATAAACCAGGGTGGATGGGGCTTGGAGCAAACTGCTCTAGTGGAAGGTGTCCTGCCTGTGGCAGTGGGTTGGAACTGGATGAGATTTAAGGTCCCTTCCAACCCAAACCACTCTATGATTCTATATAAAATGATAGAATTTGCTTAAAAGCCTCTCTTGGAGAGGAGTTCATCCTGAGCACACCCTTGAGAAGTTTGCTGTATGCTGGCATTTGCTGTAGTCACTTCAATTCAATGTATTCAGGCTGCTGGTGAATGAAAAAAGTATATACCATTTATAAGTCTTTAGCTCTTACTTAGGAGCTGTGGTTGCTCAGCAAATGCTATGGTGTGGCCTTTATTCAGCAATCATTGGAGAGCAGGAAATTGCTAGAAACAGGTTCAATCGGGAAAAAAAAAAGGCGAAGAAAGGAGGAACCCCCCTGGTCTAGAAATTACTATATACAAACACACATATTTCATTTCACTTCAAAGATGTATTTCAACCCATTTCAGAAAGATTAAAGTTGGCAGCTTTGCAATAAGATGATTTTTCCATCTTTTAAAGTTAATGGCATGATAGATAGAACTTTCATCCCTGAGAAGTCAAGCTCTTTTCTCTTCCCCTTTTAAGTGGTATTTTCTTGAAAGGTACAATCAGTTGCTTTTGTTGCGGGCATCTCAACACGTACTTTCTTGTGCGAGTTAAAATCGATGTCTGATATAATCTCTGTTGGAAGTCAGAAATGAAGCTGCTGGTTTTAGCTACTAAGTGAAATTTTGTGAAGATTCTCTCTGGCAGAGCTCCTTTCCAGATGTCTGACGTTTTATCCCTAAAACGACTATGGAAAATAAGTTTTAAGGGCCTCCAGCTGCTGTTGGAAATCTTTCAGGACCTTGTTTTGGTGTTGTGTCTGATTTCCATGTTTTGTGCTTCAAAATATGCTACAGCAATGACTAGTGAGGTTTCTGTAGACCCCGAGTTGGGGGCCTTCCGCATGGGATGCTGCTTGGTTGTGCGGATTTGTACTGGCAGGAGAGCATTTGCTGGTTTGGAAAGCCAAGATTCACGAGATAATGACTGTGTTCAGTTGAAAGTAAATAACTAAGTAAGAGTCTGGAGAGAAGATTCTTTCTGGTGGCATTGATAGTGTAGATGAGTGATTCCAGATGCTTCCTGGGAGATCTTCCAGATGAGCTGACTCCCAAGCTGCCTATTAAACCAGATGAAATAATCCTGTCCTGTCTGCTCATGGGATGCCCACAGACAGATCATGATTTTAATGGTTAGGTTCTTCAGCTACTCTTGTGCTAGACACTATTCAACATGGAAACTTGCATCTCTCTTGGATTGTAAAAGGGATTTGGATTAAGCCCACGAGGAGAGCTTGGCAGGCTTTGGGCTATTCATACCACAGAGTGTCTAACTACCTGCAAAATATCACGTCTAACGTTGCACAGCTTGTTCTGCTGTGGAATTAATGGATAGCCAAAGGGTCATTGTGGATGCCTGGGAGAAAAATGAAGCTCGCTTTCCTACAGGCAGTGTGGGACCCTGTGGGAAGGGCTACTTCTAAGCCTTGTCACTCAACTCTTTGCTAAGGCTGCCTTGACAAGGGCTCCATTTTATGAGCTGCCTTAAAAAAAAGATCCTTCTGTATAAAAATACATGAATCCAACCTCCTGCCAGGGTATTTTCGGCACATTTGTGAGCGAAGATTGCAGCTGGTCACATCCTTAGTTTTTGCCTATGGCTTGGCCATGTAAACTGCAGTGATAAAACCCGCTGGACCCCAGGGAGCAAACAAACTAAATGGCTATTTTATGATATATAAACAATTACAGGATGGCATTTGGCTTTAGGTTAATTTCTCTGCCTACTCTAGGAAATTGCCATGTGTAAGAAAATGCATTGACTACGTTATTTTCAAGGATATAGGAAAAAAAGGCAGAAATACCAGCATTTCAGATAATGACATCAGCATGATTATGGAGTTATGTTAACTTCAGTGGCAGGTGGAGAAATGAAACTGATCTCCAATGCTAAAGCTGTGCTGCATAAATAAAGTATCCATTTGTTTGATGTATTGATTCTCTGCGGATTGCTTGCCAAGAAGATGCTAACATCAGCTTATCTGGATTAATACGTGGTATTAGAGGAGGAAACCAACATCAATATTACAGCACCTTGCACACAACCTACAGTAAGCCAAGATCCAGATTCATTGTTATGTGTTCTCTATCCAGGAAAGCCCTTGTACCCCTTGGGCAATGGATATTAAACCTGAAATGTTTAAATATAAGCCCATAGGATGTTTTAAGACAAGCTGTTTCTGCTGGTTTGGCCTGTGCAAAGCTGCCCTGTTATCCAGCTGTTGGTGCCATGTTTAGTGGATTGTGCTTGACCATGGGCATTGTTTTAGGGTTGCACAAGGGAAAGGGTCTGTGTTTGGATTCCACTGAAATCACCCAGTCCTTTATTGCTGTATGAACTGAAGTAACTACAATGTCGTTACCATTAATGACATATCAGGCTTGTTCAGCCTGGAGAACTCTCCTTAAGGGGAGACCTTAGAGCAGCACCAGTCCCTAAATGGGCTACAGGAAACCTGGAGAGGGGCTCTGGACAAGGGACTGTAGGGACAGGACAAGGGAATGGTTATAACCTGTCAGAGGGGACACTGAGATGAGCTCTGGGGCAGAAGCTGTTCCCTGTGAGGGTGCTGAGCGCTGGCACAGGGTGCCCAGAGAAGCTGTGGCTGCCCCATCCCTGCAGTGTTGAAGGCCAGGTTGGACACAGGGCTGGAGCACTGTGCTCTATGGAAGGTGTCCCTGCCCGTGGCAGGGGTTGGAACTGGATGAGCTTAAATGCCCCTTCCGACCCAAACCATTCTATGATTCTGTGTCTTTATGCCTGAGGCAGTTTGAAATACTTCCTAACATCAGTTTGTAACTGCATGACTCTCTCAAAACACACATCTCAGAAACACTTTACCACGTTGCTTTCTCATTTGTCTTTTTGATCTGTTTTGTGTTAGTACAGCTCCTGGTGCAATGCAGCCACAAACTGAAAAGGTGTATGTGCCTAAGTATCAATCTGGAAAGGCAATAGCAATAAAATGGAAGTAATCAAATATTCTAATAATGCAAAATCCTTAATTGAAAGAGGGTGAATTGTCCCATTTCACTGTAATTCAAGGTCTAAGGTTTTTAGACCAGATTTTTGTCAGAAATCTAGACAGTAACAGAATTAACTCCTGAAGATCTCAATAGAAGTTGTTTGTTATATTTCAGCCCAATGCTGATCAGCATGGCCAAGCATTAGCCACGAGAAGCACTCATGGTACAATTCACTTTGTATTTAAGTGAAAACCCATCAGGAAGAACAGAATGAGAGGATGTTTCCTTAGTTACCCTGTAACAGTCATAACAGTCATCTAGATATTGTCTTGGACTTCTTGCCCCATTTCTTTTTCAGACTGTAATTTCTAAAGGAAAGAAAAGCAAATTGCCATTTTCAGATCATCAGCAATGAAGCACTGAATTCTTTAACAGAAGGGGAAAAAAAAAAGCTTCTGGAGCGCAGAACTGAGTTGTAGGCTGCTCACTGATGCTTGCTAAATTGTATAATGGGTTTCAGCTTCCCTTCATTGCTACAGCTGTTGGCTTCAATCTGTTTTTGTGGTTCAATTAAAAGAAGTTCTTTTTTTTTGCTAACTTGTCAGTTGCCCCGTGTTGGATAATATAAATGAACTCATCGTTTTAGCTAAGCTGAGTCAAGGTATCTGATCAAGAACAAATCACTGCAATACTGAGATACTACAAGGACATATAATGATAGGACAAGGGGGGGAATGGCTTTAACTATCAGAGGGGACACTGAGATGAGCTCTTAGGCAGAAGCTGTTCCCTGTGAGGGTGCTGAGCGCTGGCACAGGGTGCCCAGAGAAG
>JASSUY010010491.1:28607-58169 GCA_032466535.1 Forpus xanthops
AGGTTGGACACAGGGGCTTGGAGCAAGCTGCTCTATGGAAGGTGTCCCTGCCTGTGGCAGGGGTTGGAACTGGATGATCTTAAGGTCCTTTTCAACCCAAACCAGTCGATGATTCTATGATTATTTGAAAGCAGCAGTCTTCTTTCTTATTCAGGGTGTCAGGTTTAAAGAGGCCAGAGGAATGCAACTTGGGCAAAGAAAGAATTATTATTCCCATTTTACGGCTGGGGTGTTTTAGCACAGGCAGTTGGAAGAACTTACACAATCTCATATAAGAACAGTCAGAATCTGAATTCAGATTTAGTTCCAATAAGCAGCTTTTATCACAAGAGTGTTTTTCTTCTTTTTATAACATATAGTTATAGCATATGCATAAATAACCAAGAGGAGCCCCTCTACTTCTTCTGTTCCATTTCTAATTCTAATCCAGTCACATTGGCCAGTTTATTATCTGAAATATTTACTTTCCAGTATAAATGGAAATGACTTCTTTCCCTTCTTTTTCATGTTTGATGGTCATAGTATCCTCTAGCATTCTATTACTTCTTGGTACCTGTGATAGATCAAAATCGTATGATGTTGCTCTCTCTGTAATAAATTAAATTAGCTTTAATAGGAAGCTTAAGTAGCTGTAATGGTTTTGGTTTGTTTTTTATAAGTAATGGGTAAACTGGACTTTCTGTAGCTGAAATTGTTTTCAGAATCATTTATCATGCTGTGTAAATTAGTTTGAGAGTAGGAAAATAACCATCCAATGTCATTCTGAATAGGTTGTATATTTATAGGGACATTGTTCATTAATTTTTGAGGACAGAATCTGAAGTGCTGTTTGTCAGACACGTTGTTGGTTCAATGTTAGTTATACTGCAGTCACTTACGCCCTCTAAAATCTTGCTGGAAAAGAGGAAAATATCAGGGAAATTTGGATCAAATGGTGCTTTAAGCGTCAATGGAGATAAAAAACCTCTTTTAAATTTATGCCAATTGTCACAGAGAAAATTGGTTTACCTATAGTGTGAATTTGAGGACCCTTCTAAAGTATTCCAAGTGGAAAGCTTCTCCTAGAGTTCTGGTGCTTCAATTACAGTTTCAGCATTGGTTTTTGTCACTCTCGTAATTCACCGAAGCAAAAGTATTGATCAGAACACAAAGTATTGATGATTCACCTTGATGCAATTTTGTACATCTGCTTTGTGCTTTAGTTTTATAACAAATGTTTTGACACTGAGCTGTTGACTGATAAATATCTTAATAGCATCTCAGTATGCTAAATGTCATAAACTTAATTGCATAGCATGATTCTCTGCCTCGCTGCAAAAATAGAAGCATGGAATTTGTCATGGTTGGTTTGGCGCCTGTGAGAACTTACTGACATGGGACCTCTGCCGTACAGCAAAGCAACAGGGGATGGAGAGTGGGCTTTTGGTGAGAGATAAAAGCTGCTCAGTGCTTGCAGGCAGGGTGCTTTGTGTGCAATGATCACCATGATTTCTGGTTCAGGCTTGGAATTAAGGTGAAATGCTGCTGAGTGTACATATTAACAACAGGTCTATGAGCTGACGCATTCAACCTTGCTTCTCCATTGCATTTTCCAGCACGCATCTGGTACCTGCAAGGCATGACATTACAAGTGCAATCAGCCTTCAGAAGGTGCTTTCTGCTGAAAAGTAGCAGACATTTGATGGGGTTACTTTATTCCTGTTTCATTTTGTGGCTTGAAGAGGGCACACGGGGGGAGAAGAGGAAGTCTGGGAAGGCAATAGTTTAGCTCGGTGCTAAACTGAGCACTCCTGCAATCCCTCCAACTTCTGCTGGTGGCTGGCAGAGGACCATGGTGTTGCGAGGGCAGTTTAAAAGCCTTTCATTCCTTCAGAAACCTGAATGAGGAGAGAAACATAGCTGCGTGATCCAGGTTTATTATTCCTTCTGGTTTTAAATATTCTGATTTTCCTATTCTTTCTCCCGTAGTGATTTTCAGGTTCCTCCTCTCACAAACAGTGTGTTGGCAGGATTTTCTGTGTATGTACACACTGCTGTGTGCTGGTATTTCAGAAGATGGCATGACTCAGTATGGTGAGGCTCATGCTAGTTTGGTTTACTCCTTGTCCATTCTGTGCTTCCTACTGTTCCCTGAGTGCCCTGACTTAAGGAGAGATGAAGTTCATCCTTATGCCGGAAAGTCTTTTTGTGCCTGAGGGGTGGATCTGTCAAACACAGTGCTGGCACAAGAGTGGTAGATGATCTTTCAGGTATTCAGATGGTCAATGCTGCCCAAGGCAACTGACAGCCTTAATATCTGCAAGAGGAACAGCCTCAGATCCATCATTCAACACAGATCAGCTGTCACACAGCGTAACAGCATCTTGCTACCCTGAGGAATCTTGAAATCCATGGCGTTATTGTGATGGGTTTTTGCTTATCCTGTAGGTGCAGAAGGATCTGAGGAGCATAATTACCCTTAGGAAAACCACCAGAAGTGCTCAGCAATAAACCGAGTGCTTTTTAGTTATAGGTCTTGGAATGAAGGGCGTATTTTGTGGGCTAATATAGGCACGTTTCAATAACAAAGCTGAGTATTCCCAACTAAGAGAAAGTTACCAATACCTAAAACTTTAACACATGAAAAAGTAACATGGAATATGTAGGATATGGAGCGAGCAGTAATTTTAAATGTGATTTTTTTAAAAAGCACTTCATTAACTTGATGTTATATTGTTGTTTTATTCTGGGTTCATTAAGTATATACAAAATAGCTTTTCGCTTCATATAGACTGTGGGCTTAATGAATATTCTAAAATGGTGTTTTATTAATATGCCACCTTAATGAGTGGAGAAAAAAGGCTCCAAACACCTTTAAATTGTGTTATTTGCAAGGCAGCGTGAGAGAAGCAGAAGGTACCAGTGAATTTCAAATTCCCTTCAGAAAATAAAAATCCAAAGTAATGGCTGCAGCCATTTGTGTCAGACATAAAAATTGATATAACATGTGGTAAACCTCCTATTGGGTATTATTACAGATGATTGATTTCTCTCTCCCCCTACAGTTTAGATGGCGCAGTGCTTACTGTACAAACAACACAGGCAAAGTCAACATGTTTTACAAGTAAATAATTTACAGGCACTCTGTGGAATATGGAATAATATTTTACATTAAGTGACATTAATTAGGGGAGAAATATTCAAACGGTGAAGAATGGGGAGATGGCTGTTGCAAAGAGAATTTTTTTACTTGCAGTCTAAATGCAAATCAGGAGCTGGGAGAGTCACGAACACATTGCTCTTGAGGGAGAAATAATTCCCATTAAGTACCCGGCTCTAACATTACTGTAAGGGTTGGGAATGTGAGCCAAATCCAAGTCAGTGACTGTCTTCAATGCTGTCATTGAAGGTTTTAGATGCGTTTTAGATCTGCTTTAATTAGAGGTGAGATATAGCTCATAGTCTTGGGTCTTAATCCCATAAACATTAAAGCATGTGGTTATCCTCACCCACAGTAGCAAAGCAAGTGGCTTAGCAGGATTAGTTTCATAGACTTGGATTTTTAAAGTCGGTAGAGACTGCTGTGGTTTAAGCTTGCTCATAAAATGTGTGCTAGAAGCACACTAGTAACTCTTAGGTTGATCCTCATGATAACCTCTGAATGAAGTGATGTTTTCCAGAAAGACTTACTAATAGATTAGCTAACACTTCCCATCCTCCATCAAAAAGCTGTAGCGTTATAGTGATAGCAAAGAAATCTGTGTCAATTATGGACCCGTCTAATTCCACCTGTCAGCTTTGAGCCACTCTGCAGTTCAAGATGTGATCTGATATTAAAAATCTTATGCAAATAGATACAAAACAGATGTACTCTGTTAATATTCTGTAAGCTTGCAGAGGTTTGGGGTTTTTCCAGGTTTAGTCTTGCTTCAGAATGAAGAATTACTTCTGCTAAGCAAGGTCCATGTATATGCAGTGAAAACAAACCCAAATATGTGAGTTAATTCCTCCATATACTTTAATCAGTACAACTCTCGTCTGTTGAGGATTACATACGTTGATGTAGAAGAGGTCTTGATCGTGTGTATCACACACATGTGGACCTGCCGTGGAGCACAAAATGAGCACACCATTTGTCTGCTAGATTGTGTTAAAAAACAGGTATTAAATAATTATTTTTCTTCTTTGATTTGAAATCAGCTTGATATGATGCTCCATCCCTGGCAGCGTTCAAGGCCAGGTTGAACGGGGTTTAGACCTGGTCTAGTGGAAGGTATCCCTGCCCATGGCAGCAAGTTGGAGCTGAATGAGCTTTAAGGTCATGAGGAGAGCTGAGCTTAGTGTCTCTGTGCAGTGTTCCTGCTCTAGAAACCTTCCTTGCTTTAAGCCATCTTCTGCAGCCTTAACTGGATGAAAAGGAGTGGGAGGTAGGTGTGTATATAAATATATATATATGTAGAACATATAATACTATCTATAGTAGGAACCCGTATAACAGAAGTCTATGTATAGATATGTTAAATATTGGACATTGATCATCAAAAGTAACTAGAAATTTACGGGCAAAAAATAAGGGGGATAGATCTGGACATTGGTTTGGGAAGAAACCAGTCATTTGAGACACAAAACCTTATTTAGCTCCTCAATTTCACAGTATGTACCCCAAAAACTACCCACTGGGTGTTGGAGTTGATGATAGAAATGTCTGGAGATGAAGTTTCATGTGGAAAGTGATTTTGTTGGTTGCACCCCTATAAATGGGTTTTAAGATGTTAATAGCATGTGAACTTAAGATGTTTTTACAAACTTCAACTTTCAGTAATCAGAGTAAAGAAAAAAAGAATAAAATACTTTCTCCTTTTATGTGGAAATATGTTTTATTTTGGAGTAAACTGTAAATCTAATCAAGCAATATTATACTCTAAATCACCACTTACAAAAAATTTAAGGGGGGAAAAAGCTTTTCAAGACTTTTTTTCACCCCCACATTCACTTAGAACAAATACACACAATTACCTCTAATAAAACTAATGTGCCATTGATGTAGAACAGAAGACTTCTTTCTCCTGCAATTGGGAGACAAACTGATAGCGTATAATTTTCTTACAAGCATTGTGACTAATCTGGATGATTTACTTCGGGGTTTCCTCGCTCTCTTCACATCACTCAAACCCAGATTTCACATATTAGACATAAATTAAGCTCTAATAGCATAAAAATAAACAGAAACAAAACCCTAATCTGGCTCCCGCTAATTGCAGTTAAGTGGCCTCCTACATTGGCGCTTAGTAATTGGGAACTGCTGATGTTTGTACATTGTGGTGTTTTAAATGGAATGCTCATGCTCCCTGTAAAAGTAATTATTATTATGAATGATTCTATCAAATATCTGCTAAAACTGGCAGGATAATTAAGTAACTGTTCTGTTGCTTGACATACTACAGAAGCCTCTCTACTCTGCATTGGGCTGACAGAGCTGCAAAATGCTGTAAGAAGCTGCTGACTGCTAAGCTAACTGGGGAAACGATATCTGTGGAAGGGAGGGAAGTGTTTGGGGATAATGGAAATGATAGGAATTTGACTGAGCCCCCTTTGTGCCAGGTCTCCAGATTCTTCCATGGTGCCTGATTTATTAAAGTCAGTGGCAAGGTGCTGGATAGAACACAAAGATTTAAATCTAAATCTCTAACTTTAAAGTTCTAACCATGTCTTTTGAAAATAGTGTAGTTTTTGTATTCTGAAATGTGTTTTAAAGCTTGCAGATGTACTTAGAATCATGGAATCAACCAGGTTGGAAAAAGACCTTTAAGCTCATCAAGTCCAACTGTTCTGCAGCACCGCCAAGGCCATCACTAACCCATGGCACTGAGGGCTTTTTCTAAACGTGTGTGAACACTTCCAGGGATGATTCCAGCACTGCCCCGAGCAGCCTGTTCCAATGCCTGAGCACCCTTTGGGGAAGAAATTGTTCCCAATATCCACTGTAAGCCTCCCCTGGTGCCACTTGAGGACATTTTCTCTTCTCCTATTACTTCTTACTTGGTGTTTAATGAGCTGGACCATCATTATATTCTTACATACCACAGAATCATAGGATGGTTTGGATTGGAAGAGACCGTAAGGCTCATCCAGTTGCATGGGCAGGGACACCTTCCACCAGAGCAGATTGCTCCAAGCCCTATCCAACCTGGCCTTGAGTGTTTATATCAAGAGTATTTGTTACCTAATATAGCTAGTTCTTTTTTGGCAATGCTGGCAAAAATCTAAACCACACTTACTGGTGCAATATCGAACCTGTTAAGAAACTGCTTCCTGCCTTTCTGCCCAAGAAAACTATAATAGCAGTAAGTTAATGTTATTTAGTGGTCAGTGGGAGAAAAAAGGAAATCACTGTTTAAATAATTAATGGAAAGAAAAGCTGAGGGGTCCTGAGCTTCGTACAGTTACAGAGATTAGTGAAAAGCCATTGCAGCGTACTATCAGATCAGAATGGGAATGATGTATATACCCTCTTCATGGTTATAAATAGCTTCACAAGGTTTAAGGCGGTGAAGAATGTGTTGAAAAAAACCTTCTGTAATCTTCTGAAGTGTGAAAATTAATCACTGATAAGTGTTTGACAGCGTGGGCTCCATATTCCAGTGCGAAACTTTCCCTACCACTGAAACTTTCATTAATTTTCCATTTCCAACTTCTATTTTGCTGAGGTTTTTTTGTTTTTGTAGGGAACTTATTTGGAATTTTCATAGAAAAATCAAAAATAGACTGATTGTGTTGAATCTTTTAGAGGCAATTAAGAGCCCCTAATGTGCCTCTGATTTTGGTCCAGCCTAAACACACTTGTAGCTTTATTCCTTCCTCTGTCTACACATCCTTTGCTGTTGGGCTGGGTATGGATCATTGGATTGAAGTGCTGCAGATGATCACTTCAGCACCTGACATTGTGCAGAGATCAGTCTCACCAATGAAGTGTAAATGCACTCTTGTCACTTATCTCGTAGTGAACCTTTCCACTAACAAACCAGGATGAACAGTGCACCTAGTTTATAAACCAGTATCATTTAGCAGCAAATTACTGCATGGTTCTCTATGTGCCGGTATTTCACAGTGCTGTTTCTGAGTTGTTTAAACATCTCTGTGCATATTCTAGTTCTGTGCTTCAGAACCTCTCCTGGCATCCTCAAAACACTTGGCCTTGCAGAAATAGGTATAATCTTATCATAGAATCATAGAATAGTTAGGGTTGGAAAGGACCTTAGATCATCCAGTTTCAACCCCCGTGCCATGGGCAGGGACACCTCACACTAAACCATGATCCTTTCTGATCTCAAGAGCTCTTTCTTTTATGTATCCTGCCAGCCTTTGGGGGCATTCCATCGTTCTTTAGACATCACCTTGAATTTTCATCCACCTTTGCTAGCTCCAGAGGAGGGACATTGGCATTTGCAGCATGGACCTGGTAGAGCCCAGTGCTCCTTTCTCAGGGGGATGTGTGATCCCATTGCCAGTTCATGACACATTCTGCGCTATACTACTGCATGGTGCATAGATGATAATCACTGCAGTCTATGTACTTTAGTAAAATCAATAATCCTACTACAACTTCTTTTTTTTTCTTTTTTATCCCTCTCATTCTTTCAGGGCAAAAAAAAATATGCTTAAAATAGCACTGATTTTGTTTGGGTAGGTTGGATCTTGACTTGTTCTCTCCTTTTTATAATTTTTAGTTGCATCCATTCATGTTATTTTGTCTGTTTGCTAGCTTTTTGATCCTCAGGTTTCATGGACTGCCTGAACTCCAGAGGGCAGTTGTCTCTGCATTCTCCATCCTCTGGAGCCTGCACATAATAAAGACGAAAACACTAAAGTCTGATTATACACTGTGCTAAAAGAAGGGTTGATTTATGATTTAGGCGCTAAATTGCCACTTGATATGTGGGGGGAGAGACAGAGCTCTCCTACAGGGTTTCTGTGTGATATCAACAAGCCAACTAGACTAAGATGCTAAAATAACTTAAAACCTCAGCTGTGAAAATTGCAGTGAAATTCTGTTTCTTTGGGTTTCTTGAATGCTTATATTCTTAAAAATAAGCGTCTGTCCTTAATTTCTCGGTGTCTCAAACATTTTCCTGCCCACTATTACTAAATAATATCCATGCGGAAATACCCTTGTTATATGTGTGCTCATGGATCCACTGAGTAAGCAGAAATTACAAGCATCTTTGAAGTTTACAAGCATTTCTTCTGCTACCTGTGAAGAGGAAAAGTGTTGTAGCACTGCAATGTCAAATATGGAGGAATTTATGTTTATATCTTTTTCTTTTCCAAAAGTTTCAAGAATTAAAACTTTTGGGGTGCTGTCTGTCTTATGGAAGAGGAAACAGCGATTGGTATTGACAGACTTAAAAGAATAACATCACACAGACCCAGGACAATGTTACAGTCTTCTTACTCACTCTTTTAAGTTGAAGGCCCATTGGGAACACAGTTTCTTGCTGAGATATGCTGCATGATGCCAACAAGTGTGTGTGAAACACAGTGTGGGTTAGCCGTATGGTACCCAAGGGAGCAACCTTGCCATACAGCCGCACTACAGTTGGTGGGTTGGAGCTGTATGTATTATAATAAACAGATTGTTCCTATTAAATTAGCTTGAACATCTCTGGGAATATCAACCATGCTCCAACACTGAGCTTGTCTCTGGAAGTATAAGAGGATTGGGGAAAGTTAAAGGCAATTTATTTATCTGTAACACATCTCCAAAGGTTGAGTTTTGAGTTCTTTCTATCCACAGCATTTGGCTGCACAAAGTAATCTAGTGATGGCTGCTCTATGCTGTCAGGAAGAAAGTCTTCAGTTGTAGCACACCACAAAGAGCACAAGAACGCAAGTGTTGTCTTTCTCTTGTAGAGCTGTTTGGAAGGCTCTGTTCAGCTTAATGTGAAACCTTCAACTCAACACTCAGTGGCACAGTTTGCTGACAGCAGAAACTTTTGATTTATTCCAAAAGGATAAAGATACAAATGTGCTGCTAAATCAGTCTATGGGCAGCCTGGGCTCTGTACAAGAAGAATAAGGTATGGGCTTCTATTGGAGTCCTTAATGAGGTTTTGTATTTCTGTGCTATTTCTGTCTATGCTACCCTGGTGAAACTACATAGACTTGGTTTACATGACAAAGTCTTTGCTTGAACTTTAAGTAAAACTTTAGTTAAACATAGAACACATCTGCGTGCTTCCACCTCCTTCCAGCGTCCTTTTCACTTTGTTCATATAGCATCTCCCATCCCATTTTTCCACTTGTGAATACAGAGACAGTATTTTATTATTGCAAACCATTAACTTTTGATCCAAAAGCAGGTGCACCTCGTAGCTTTAGATCTGTCCCTTGGCATCCTATCAAAGCCTTAGTATTTTGACAAAACCTTCTGGAAGGCATCAAAGCTGGAGAAAAACAGGAGAGAGGATGCTTGATTTTATTCTTCTTCCTGCCAGCATGAAAACCTCTTCCTCAGCTTCTTGTTTCCTTGCCCCCACTGATGACCTTTCTTGCACTGCTGGTTTCAAATTCTTGACAGCTCTTTAGAATCAGGAGAGACTTTGCATGATCAGAGTGATAATTTTCAAATCACTTTGCGGCTGAAAGGAAGCTTAGGGAGCATTATTTATTCAAATTACAAGCATGAGGGACCACATGGGAAATATGGAAGAGTGCCTTCTGCAAATGACAGCTTGGGGAGACTTTCCAATTGCAGGAGACAGCTGTATCTCAAAACTTAATCTAATTACTATAGTATAGTGAAGAATGTCACCCTGAATAAAACTGATACCATCATACATGTCCATGGTAAATTTTAACTTACATATGGCTGTGCTTGGGATAACCTTTAAATCTGAAATCCAGCTCGGGGCTGATGTGATACTTTTGTAATCAGAGGAATCTGAGCATGTGGAATCTCTTTGTTCTGAGCAGACGAGCTCTGCTCACAGCTGTCCAAAGTTCAGAATAGCCCTTTCCTGGAACACATCCTTCCTTCCTGGCACACGTAACAAATGGTTTATAAATCTGTGTTTGGTTGCCTTTTTCAAACCCCGTATTCCAAAATGTTTTCCAGTTGCATTTCAGAACTGTATAAAGAGGGAAATCACTCAGCACTGGTGTGCTGCCCCCGTATGCTTTGTCTGTTACGTTGCACATGAGCAGTTGTATGATGACTTGAAGAGTTGAGTCGCTGGAAGGCCTTCATTTTCAGTGCTGGTGTATGCCAGCGAATCTGAATATTAAATCAGATGGAAACCAGCAGCTCGAAAACATGCAATCTGCTCTGGGCTGAAATGCACATCTGTCTGATGTGAACTACAGGTCCTTGGCTCCCACTAAGTTGTTTGAGATAACTAAAGAGCATGTTTTGAAAGCTCTGAACATTTTTTGGTTTGGCTTTTTCTCTTTTTTCCTGTGTAAAATGCCGAATCGACAGTTCTGGAGCCAGCAGCTTCTTGATTTCCCCCAGAACCGGATTGGACAGAATACAGAAATGCCATCTTTTCTTACCCTGTTGACCCAACATGCTCCCACCCTCCTGGCACTGACAGCACCTTTCCTCCTGAAATGTTCTTTTAGCTAAAGATGTTGGAGAGAAATACAAATCCCATTGACTTTGTGTATCTGCTTATTTCCCAGTGAATTCAGGGGAGTCAAGGAAATGCTCAGCACCTCAAGGACTTATCTCAAAGAGCAATCATGCAGGCATTGTGTGCATCAGTTAGCAAAGAGCACAGGAACTGATTTCTGCCAACAACAGGGTTGTTGTTTGCCTGGGAGAATCCATGCGCAGCTATTTGGTGATGAACAGTGTAAGGGTAACATTTGTGTGCAGCAAGGAGGGAGCAGACCTTCATTTTAAAGTGCTGAGGAAGCCTGCAGGCCAGCCTGGTATTTTTAATCAAAGCATCCTGGAAAAATGGGATGGTACAGATGTGTGTGTGCTGAGACTGTATCCAGCGCGGGTGGTTTTCTGGGGCTACCTGCTGCACAGCAACTGCTCCAATGGATGTTGGATGTGTCTCTTGCATAAGTAAATCTTTCACATGGACGTGCAGTAGGGAAAAGAAACTCTGTACAAATATCTTGTGTTTGAATTTGTTTAAAACACTTGGATTTCTACGAAGTTCTTCACAGCAGCTTCAAGGACCCTCCCTAAGGGGACAGATCTGTATCAGCAGGGAGGTTAGATGCCATCGCTAACCAAGGCTTCCTGTGTTTATCAGTTTTGTTGTATAATGGCACACTTATTCATAGCACAGATCGCCAGCAAGTGGGGCTGTGCTTTTGGCGTGAATCAATAGCAATGACTGAGGGCTCCAGCAAAGCTGAGGCCTGGGAAGTGGTGGTCTTAGAGCCCTGATTCTGTTTTCACCTTTGTGAATTAACTTTATTAAGGACAGACACTGCAAATGTATACTCAACAGGGAACACAGAAGTTGTCTAGTAGTTCTCAGCCCAACCCATAAAATCTGAGGAGGTTTGTCTATACCTAAATGTTTTGCTGTTGGACTCAATCTTCCCAGGCACTGAGTGAAGCACAGAATGAATTGGAGGAGCTCAAAGTTTCCAAAACTAAGCCCCTTAAGCCTTGCTTCTGCCCCTGCCAACAGCAGAACTTGCCTTGCTTTGGAGGCCAGGCATAGCTAAAGCCAAAAATCAAATGGGTGCACATCAGTGGCAGCATCACACTCTGCAGATTGCATAAACATCCGGAACTGTGCTGCTAAAGATCACTGTGGGGGCATGGAAGAAGATGAGAACAGAGCTGCTGGCTCCAAGACCTAAGCTAAAAACCCCTTTGGCTGTGGATGGTTTGTCTGCTAAAATGCCATGATACCAGAGGGTGGGTAGAATTTCAGTGCCAAGGGACAGTGCTGCTCCCCATACCAGGCTGGCTTCCAAAGCTTTTTGCCATTCTTGTCTTCGAGTTGTGGTTTCAGTCTCATTTGTCCCTGGCAAAACATTAGCATCAAGATTTCCTCTGTGCTATAGTTTGGCCGAAGCTTGAAAGTGGCTTTTTTCTTTCTTTTTGTTTTATTTGTTTTTAATAGAGTAACAAAATGTTTCCTCTCTTGTGAAAAGCTGTCACCTGCAATATGGATGATGTGTCCTCTGCTTCGTATCTGGTCAACCATCGCTTCAGGCTAAAATCCTGTCTCTGTTCTGGTCTTAGTGCATTACTCCCAGTTCAGTTCTGGCTGAAAGCAGTGAGGTGATGTCTGTGTAGAGCTGTATATGGAAGAGATATTAACCCATGTGGTTTTTAAACTCTGTGTACGTGTGTGTACAAAGGCACATCTTTTATATGTGGGTATGTACACACATGTGCAATTCCTCTAGCTTTAACTCATGCTCCTGGTAAGAATTGCAACAAATCATAATGGTGATTGACTGAATGTTCTCCTGTTGTTACAGATACAGTCGTGTTCTTTATGAATGGATATACAGTAAATAAACCCTACATTTCTCATTTGCAAAATCTCAAAGGCTCAGCCATAAATTCTCTTGTTTCAGCAAACCAAAATACTCTATTGCACACACAGAGCTGTAACTGCACTCCAGTGTGCTTATGCCTCTGTTCCACAGGGCCTGTTTTGTAAGAATAGCTGTATTTGCCATTGCTAATGGCCAGCATGGATATTTACCAGACACGGACATTTTAGTTTCTGCTCTATTACTGACAGCTTCCCTGAATACTAAAAATGCCTTTATTTATGTTGCAGAATGTGTGTTTGAGCACTTTTCCCATGGCCCTGCTGCAGATGTCAAGCCTCAGACCCCACCAGCGTTGTATTAGAGGTGTATGGTAAGCATTAGTTCATGTTTTCCAGCCTGCATATGTATACTCTGATGATGAAGTTGTATTAAATGCTAAGTTTACTCAAGAGAAGTCCTGTTTGGCTCATGACAACTGCATGTGGCTCCTGCATAAACTGCTTGACCAAGCAGTAACAGCCTCAAGCTCTCCTGTTTCTAATACGTGTACAAGGTAGTTGATTTGATCTGTGGATTGGATGTAAGTTCTGTGCAGCATACTTGCTCTTACCTCCAGTGAAACCAGTGACAGTGATTTCATTGTCTCCAGTAAGCTTAGGAGCATGACCCCTCTGAGAAATGCAGGAAACATTATTGGTGAAGTGGTATATAAAATGACTTTGATGCTGCAGAACTGCCACAGCCATTTTAAGAGCTGTAAAACTAGGTATCCCAACACACAGAAGCCATTATGTCAGCTTTGATAATGGAAAATCTCAGATGTAAGCATGTGAAGATGTGTTAGGTGTCTTAATATGTAGGTGTATTAGTGGGATTTTCAGGAGCATCTGCTTGGGTTAGATGCCTAGCTCCATTGAAATCAATCCTGGATTAAATATAGTCTCTGAACATCAAATACATTTGGGTTCCCAATTCCTACTAGGCATTAAAGAGTCCTACAGGTGAGGATCCCATGGAGAGTTACGCATCTGATCCCTGGGAATCTAGGTCTGTTCCTGTATTTTTTCACAAAGTCCTGTGCCTTTCTGCATCCTTCAGAGCATAAAGCATTTTGAAACCTAAGAACATCCAGTCTCCAAAAAGAGCACTTTGTATGGCATTTAGTTTGTACAAACTTTGGGATAAAATGTACTCAGTAGATGAAGTATTATGGTGGTTTGTCTCTTTTTTAAACCGAGTTCTGCTATTAAGGTGTACAGTTACGTCTTCCCCTAAACTTCCCAGAACATAGCTAACAGTAATGATTTGTCTTGTAAGGCTCCCTGAATATGGTTTGGGAAAAGAGTATTTTCATTTAAAGATGAGCAGCACTGGACGTGTTGCTGTTTAAAGTGTTAGGTAGGCAGAAGATCACACCTTAATTATTAGTCTCTAAGTGCCACTGATTTTTGAGTTGTCTGCTTCAGGCATCATTTGTTTGGTACATCCCTGACCTTGGTTCATTTGACTGATAACAAAGTTTGGGGAAAAAAAAATAACTCTAGTGAATATAATTAATATCTTCTTGTTAATACAGTTATTTATGAGACAGCTGTCTCCAGTTGATGGCTGGACTAACTTTTCCAGCAGCAAAATCCTTGTTGAGGTGCACCTACACCAACCTCTTTCCAGAGCTCTGATGCAGTTTTGGTTGATGCCAGAGGCCTCCAGCCATAGAGCTGCACTGATGAACATCAACTGTCCTGTCAGCTCTGAATCTGAATTTATACCTGCAGGACAGATTCATCAATAGTGCTGCTTGGTGCAGCTCCCCTTGCAGTGTTAATTATGCATTTCTCCTACAGCCTGAATCTGTGTTGACTTGGAAGATAAATTAGTTAACTTTGCAGTTGCCATTGGCCTTCCTTTGTTGGTTAAGGATTATCTTATCCCCCCTCTTCTCTTTGCTTATCAGAAAGTCAATTAACTGTTTTCCCATCTGACTTGAAACCTATAGGGGGAAAGAAACCCAAACCTAAACTTTTCTAAAGCTTGAACTGGAGTTTAACTAAATGTCTTTGTCACAATTTTGCTTTTCCCTGTAGCCCTGTTTGTTCAGTCTGGTTTACAAGCTGAGGCTGGATTCTTTCCATGATTCTCACTGATTTTGTAGGGCTTTAGGTTCAAAGAATGTTTTTACTCTCTGTCTTTGTTTTTCTTGCCCAAAGATACATTTATGGAGTGAAAATACTAATATGACAAATCAGGTCAACATATACATATTCTGGTACATTAGAATAGATATATTCATGGATCTTTCAGTTCTGAACAAGACAGAGGGCGGATTTAGATGAGCTCTTAGCAAGAAGTTCTTCCCTGTGAGGGTGCTGAGCGCTGGCACAGGGTGCCCAGAGAAGCTGTGGCCGCCCCATCCCTGCAGTGCTCAAGGCCATGTTGGACACAGGGGCAAACTGCTCTATGGAAGGTGTCCCTGACAGTGGCAGGGGATTGGAACTGGATGAGCTTCAAGGTCCCTTCCAACACAAATCAATCTGGGATTCTATGATTAACAGAAGCGTTGAAATTAATGGTTGGACCATATGATCCTTGAGGTCCCTTTCAGCCTGATATTCTGTGGTTGAAATTAGTGATTAAATCCCAGCTCTGCTATCACAGAAGTGTTACACAGCTTCCCAGGCAGCGAGCACTGTGTTGCAAACTCCTTCCCTAATGACTTTCTTTCCCTTGCAGCTGGTGGAGCGGCGTGATACAAGCAGGGTCTGATTTGAGTTGTAAAGGTGTAAATTTTCTTGGGTTGGAGGCAATAGTCCCTCTCCCAGATGTCACGCTGTGCACTACAACTGCTGCACCTGCTGCAGCCGAGTCCCTGAAGGCGGTGAATCACTGCCTTTTTCTGAGCAAATAACCCAAGCCCTTGGCTTCTTCAGTCCACAATGATTGGGAATATATTTTGCAGAGCACGAGTTGTGCATCCTTGTAAGCAGGTTGTATTTCTAAAGGGATTACAAAGGATTATGATGAGTTACTAAGATCTGTGCATCTTCTCCAGTCCTCTTGCTTGCACAGGATTTATTGGTTTAGTAAAGTCCTGATGAAGATCGTAGATTTTCCCAGAGACAGCAGGGAAATTAGTATTCCTTTTGCAAACCCCCTGGTTCCATTCCCCCACAGTGACACTTGCTGAATAATGTGTTAGAGCTCACAGTGACTCCTTCCTAGAGACCTGTGAAATCTGCAGAGATAATTACCACAGTAGGAAATGACTAGAAATAAATGCAATTTCCCCCTTGTTTTAGCAACTTTCTGAGATTGCACTTTCTTTCCTCTCTGTTACCAAGTGCATAGTTCCTAATTTTGTTTCAGTATCATTAAAACGATTAGATTTTGATTCATAAGATCTATCCACCTACTTAAAGATGATTGCAGCATTCAGTTAAATAGGAGTTGCAGCTTTGTGCAGAACACAGTTGCTGTATGGGCTGAATTATAACCAATTTCTCAAATCACTAAAACTGGTTGTCCCAGACAAGCACTAAGATTAAACCCATCTCATCTGATATTAGGCATTAATGTAGTCAGCCTTGCTTAATGCACTCCTACACCAAATCTGACTCGCCTGGGACTCGCCCCTCTTGTCGTCTGCTGTTGACTGAGTTTATCATGTGCAGTTTCCTAATTTACGTGAGTCCAGGAATGTGAATGTGACATGACAAAGGAACCTGCTACACTTTGTTCAGTTCCTTGGATAAACAGTGATCCATAGGATGGTGCTATCTTGACCGGTGTGCTGCAAAGATTTCTGTTCTCTAAGGCGTCTCTTTGGATGAATGGGTTCATCTTCTTGCCATGGTTCTTTGGTGTTTTCGTTATGGTTCTTTTCAGGTTCTCTGGCTTGGAGCATCTCTTTGTCTCTTTGCTGAAAGAAAAATAATCAAGTCCTCATGAAGTTCTGCTCTGGTCTTTATTATTTCTTTTAAGAGATGCATTGTATTTATTTAAAAATAAACAAATAAAAAACCTAACAAGGTTTTAAATCTTTAGACTTTGTTTTCTAGTCCAAAAATTATTCATGTATTAGGATGCTAAGAAAATAGCTGATATGTAGGATGTCTCAGGAGACTGTAGTCACAATGTAAATAAGATTGGATTATATAGGTGAGCAGAAAATAAGAGAGTTTGCGGGTCAGGGTTAAAGGGAGAACAGTGATGGGAGACATTTCTGTGGGGATCTGTTACCGACCCCCTGATCATCTGTGGATGAAGGACTCTATAGACAGATAGGAACAGCCTCATGCTCACAGGCCCTTGTTCTCATGGGGGACTCCAACCACCCTGATATCTGTTGGAGGCACAGTATGGCCTAGCACAAGAAATCCAGGAGATTCCTCGATTTGTGGAAGGCAACTTCCTTCTGCAAGTAATAGAGGAGCCGACGAGGAGAGGCACCATGCTTGACCTCGTCCTCACCAACAGGGAAGGGCTGGTTGGAAATGTGATGGTCCAGGGTAGCCTTGATTGCAGTGATCATGGGATGGTTGAATTTGAGATCCTCAGGACAGTGAGAAGGGTGTGCAGCAAGCTCACTGCCCTGGACCTCAAGAGAGCAGACTTTGGCCTCTTCAAGAACCTGCTCAGTAAGGTTCCATGGGATATAGCCTTAGAGGCCACGGGGGCCCAAGGCTATTGGTTGATATTCAAGGATCACCTATTGCAAGCTCCAGAGTCTTGTATCCCATCTAGGAGGAGGTGCTGCAGGAGGGCCAGGAGGCCTCCTTGGATGGATAAGGAGCTGCTGAGGAAAATACAGAGGAAAAAAGAGGCCTGTAAAAGGTGGAAGCAAGGACAGGCAGCCTTGGAAGAATACAGGGATGCTGTGTGGGAAGCTAAGGACCAGCTTAGGAAAGTTAAGGCCCACTTAGAACTAAACTTGGCTAGGGATGTTAAGGATAACAGGAAGGGATTCTGTAGGTACGTAGTGAATAAAAGACAGACTAGGGACAACGTGGGCCCCCTCTGGAAGCTACCAGGAGAACTGGCTACCCTGGATTTGGAGAGGGCTCAGGTTCTTAATGACTTCTTTGCCTCAGTTTTCTCAGGCAAATGCTCTGACCACACCACCCAAGTCTTGGAAGGCAGATGCAGGGACAGTGAGGATGAAGACCGTGGGCCCACTGTAGGAGAGGATCTGGTTCGAGACCATCTTAGGAACCTGAGCATACACCAGTCCATGGGACCTGACGAAATATCACATAAAGATGGTGCAAAACTAAATATTACTATTTCATTTAATGGTATATTATTAAACATGTTCTCTTTACTGCAGTGTGTAAGTCTTTCATATTTTCTTTTAGTGAACTCTTCCACCATCTTCTTAGTTGTTTTGCATTATGTTTTCAGGTGCCAGTTGTTTATGGTCACCCCACAGTTAGAAATCTTCTCTGCAGTTGCTGTTGCAGGATCAGGCAGGTTCTCTGTTGCTGTAAACTGCCAATATTGCATCAAATCCAATATCTGTTCTGTGTTTTTGGGGGCTTTGTAAGGGTCTGGCAGGTCTGTGTTTGTGCTTTTATCTGAGGGAAATTAGAAGCGATTCGTTTTTGTTCATCTGCTTTCATAGGCAGGTCCCTTATTTGTAATACTTAAGTCATGTACAAATATCAGTGGCAGTTCTTCAGGAATATATTTCATAGAATCAGAACAATTTGGGTTGGAAAGCACCTTGAGATCATCTATTTCGAAACCCCCTCCCATGGCCAGGGACTCCTCACACTAGACCACATTGTCCAAAGCTCAGTCCAACCTGGCCTTAAACACTACAAGGGATGGGGCAGCCACTGCTTCTCTGGGCACCCTGTGCCAGCGCCTCAGCACCCTCACATTAAAGAATTTCTTCCTTATCTCCAACCTGATCTTCCCCTGTTTCAGTGTGAATCCATCTCCCCTTGTCCTATCACTGCAGTCCCTGATGCAGTCCCTCTCCATCCCTGTAGCCCCCTTCAGACACTGGAAGCTGCTCTGAGGTCTCCAATCAGCCTTCTCTTCTCCAGACTGAAAAGAAAATATTTTCTTTTATAAGAAAATACTGAGGGATGGCTCCGAGTTCAACACTGAGTTGTTTTGCAGCACTGGAATTGCAGAACAGAGTTTGAGTTTTCTCTCTGTGCAGTCTGTAACACAGTCAGGAACCCAAATCCCACCTTCTGAACCCCATTGCAGTGTCCGAGCCCACAGGATAGTCCTCATCACTCTTCCCCATTGGCCTTTCTCTTTTCAGTGAATTAAACCAAGTTTGGATCCATACTTCTAGTTCTAAACTTCGTTTGTCACCTGGGCTTTATGGGCCAGCTGGATCTCTGCTCCAGCTAAGCTGCGGGTAAGCTGCTTAGCCTTTAGCAGTAATTGAATCAAAGCCAAATTCCCAGGCCCAGAAGGTTCATCCCTATTTAAACAAAGAGACAGCAACGTGTGTGTATCTGCAACTGAGGAGGAGGAAATTAGTCCTTTGAAATTGAATCCAACAGGGAGATTGTGTGCCTTTACAATTTGTGGATTTTCCAATACATGTATTTTTGTCATATTACTTTGCTCATAAAAGTGCTTTCCATGAGTCGGTCTGAAAGACTTTAGGATAATAAATCCCTTGTCATTAACTCAGCAGGGCAAGTTTTTGCCTTTAGTGGCCACTTTGAGTCATCCTAATTTTCCAGCAGAATTCAATTTATATACTAAGTAGATAATCATCTGGATTCATCCCAGCACCCATCCCTATGGAAAACTTCAACCTCAATGCTTTTAGTGTAGAGGTGAAAGCTGCGCACAGAGCTCAAGCAAGGAATAACTGAGGTATACTCTTTCTCAGCAGACTTAGAGTACTGAATCCCTGCATTCTTTGCTCCGTCCCCATCATTTAAGACAGATAAATGTGAAGACAGCTAAAACTGAAAAGCTTCACAGTTTTTCACTATAAGGGTAAAGCAAACAAGAAGGCAACATCAAGATTTCCTAATACTGAAATACCGAATTTGAGAGTTTAACCTACAAAATACTTCTCCTCTTCTATTTGCAACCACTACTTGCATCAAATGCATTTGTTTTCTGAACTGTTAGTGTGAAATGGAGCTTGTTTTCCAGCAGTGAACAGTTCTGGGGCAGAGCTGACACCCATCTGATGAAGCAAGTGTCTACCTGGGGTATGCTCAAGTGCACCTATGGCTATCATTTTACACTGCTGGTTAGTAAAGGTGGAGTACCTTCCCACTGCTCCATACGCACGTACAGCAGTCACTTTCATCCAGCTGTTGCTTCAAACTATCTGCTTTTAATCATCTGTAATTATTAAAATGTTATGCTTTTTGATTGGATGTCTGTTCAGGGAAGCAAGATGAAAGTCAAATTTGGTAACTTTTTTCTTTCAGTTTATTCATAAGGCCTCAGGAAACTAATGAGATTTATTCTGTGAATTAGTTTATAATTGTGCTTTAACTGCACTGTGACATTTAATAATGTCAGAAGGATTTTGCTTTAGGCAGAGTGATTTCAGCCTCTGTAGAAAATTAATTACCACTTTCTGAATAAACTACTTTTGGTGTGTGTGTATGTCTGAGCTAAGCTGCATTTTCAAGGTTAAGCGGCTTTCTTGAGGAAAGAAAAAGGCGTCGCAGTGGCTTCCTGATTCACATACGAGAAGCTGTGTCAGTCACAAACCAGAACCTACTGTGATTATCAGAGTTCTTTCAAATGCAGACTTAATGTGCTTGTTTTCCAGTGTCCAGGCCTTGTGTGCCTGGTCTGGGAGCTCCTCTCACCTCCAGCTCCCTAGCAGTGGGACCTGCTCCTGTCAACTCAATGGGTTCAAACTTAAACAGGGGAAGTTTAGATTGGATATAAGGAAGTTCTTTACTGTAAGGGTGGTGAGGCACTGGAATGGGTTGCCTGGGGAAGTTTTGAATACTCCATCACTGGCAGTGTTCAAGGCCGGGTTGAACAGAGCTTTGGGTGGCATGGTTTAGTGGGAGATGATCCTGCCCATGGCAGGGGGATTGGAAATGGATGATCTTAAGGTCCTTTCCAACCCTGACTATTCTATGATTCCACTGCTTTGCTCGTACAAAGCTTTAGTGAGAACCCATAAAATAACTGCAAATTGTCCTGCACAAATACCACCTTATACTAATGCACTTAACATGAGGGTGCTACCTTCTCCCTCTTTCATTGGGCCTGCAAACCTCAGCATTAATGGAAGTCTGAATTGTCTTTTCATAGAGGAGCTAGAGGAAGAAACAGCTACTGAATTTATCTACTTTATTTCACGGGATTAGAGTTCAATCCAATATTTCAAGTGTGACTCAAGCTGAACATTGAGAAGGCTTTCTTAAAGGTGATTAGATGAGGAAAATAGGCAAAAAAGCTGAGGAAAAGCTGAAAGCTTGATATCCAGATAATTTCAGGTGTGCTTACACAGGTGTTAGATTGTGAAATTAAATAGATGGAGTTTGAAATTAAATACTTGGAGTTGTTTGCAAAAAATATGCTGGTTTTGAGGTTCAAACATTGTGATTTTTATTAACACGTCTCCTACTAATAGGAACTGCTACAATTGGTGTAATTGTTGCTTTGCGGTGCTGTCAGGAGTAACGCTGGAGTGTGTGGGCTTTGCAAGGGTGCAGCAGCATTTAGCTCCCCAAATGGCAGGTCAGATGGATTAACAATTGTCAAAATGACAGCTACATTTACATGCCTTTTAGCCAGATCACTTCATATCACATCTAGTGTTTACTGAAGTCAGGGGAAAAAGTGGCCTTTGATTTAGAGGGCATGGAAATAGGATTTCTGGGCAAATATTTGTCCATAGCTCTGCATACTTCAAGCCTTGAAATACCTGCAAAGTTTCAGAAACTTTCAGTATTAGTGCTCCTGTTTGCTTTTCCTGTGGTCGGGAATTCCACGGAGAGCTTCCAAAATGCCTTCAATGCTGCTGAAGTAGGGAATAACTCCTTGATGATCCCATCCAGGCTGTGACCAGTTTACAACTTACTCTGGCTACTCAGCACACTCTCATTGTCCCACATACAATTGCATCTCTGTTTAAAAGAAAGCTCTGTAAGATATGGCTATTGTCTAAAGATAAGCAACGGAGCAAGGTGGTGATGGGCAGGGAGATCTCATCAGTACGTGTTTCTAGGAGGATTCTCCACTGTACAAGTCATAAGGGCACTAGCTCTGATCTCTGGGCACAACACCATGGCCACCAGTGCATCCCACTGATGGGGAAGTTGGCTTTGTGCATTCGCTGCCCCCAAAGCTGCAGGGAAAAGACACAAGGGATACTGTAAATTGATTTGCCTCTCAAAGAGATCATATTGAATATAAAGGATACTGGAATGATGCTGGTTTTGAGGTTCATTGATGCTTTGGGAATGAAGGTGAGCAAGGCCAAGATGAAGCAAGCCAAAACTGCATACCAAAGGCTGAGTTTCTCTTATTTACCCTATTCTTAACATTTGTTGCTCTCTATTCAGCTAGTTTGTAGAGAGCATTTCTTCCGTCAGTTGGGATTTTCATTGTTTCATTGTCCTTGCTGGCTTACAGATCTGGCTGTCTGCTTGAGGCAACAAGGAGGTCCGCTCCCCAGGATGATGAATTTCAGCTCTGGTTCTTTGGGAACCCCAAGGCAGACTGTTAAGGTTTCAGTAGGCCTCTAGTATTGCAGTATAAATTTGTCTCCTAGCATTGACCTGCCCTTAGGGATCCTCATGCCATGGGCTATCATCGGAAAAGCCTCGATCCTGCCATTAGAATACAAGTGAAACCTGAAATTCATGCTACAATCAATAGGATTTTTTTATTGAGCTCAATTTCTACCCATTTTTGCCTTCGGAGGTTCATAGATCAATCTGATATTGGTATATCTGTTCTGATACAGGTCAGTCATTACTACAGCTTCTCCTGGACTTGGTTCACTGTTGCCCATGGATGGCACAGGCAGTACAACTGCAGGTTGAATGATTGTGTTGGCTTGTTCAAAGCCATTCCATGTCAAATACGTGTGTTACTTGTCTCAGATCAAGTCAGATACAACCACTTTCCTTTGGTGCTAGAACTCATCAAGAACATAAGTGTTGCCCAGACTCTTCAATTTCTAATTAAACCCACCACACGATAAAACAGATGATTTCTCCCAAATATTTTATCATTAGAAGTTTCATTATAACAACTTCTTCAGGGTTCTTCCAATTAACTTAACAATAACTGTATCTTGGGCTAATAAATGTTCAGCTGCGGGCCTTGAATTTATTAGCCCAGGAAAATGGTTATTGCCTCGTAAACAGGAAGCACCTTGAGGTGATTTAATGACTCAGGTTTCGTTCACCCTTCCTAAAGTTAATCTAATAAACAGTTGAGAAAGATATTAAAAGTATAAAAGCCAACAACAAACTTTCCACTGGCAATTGCTTAATGACAGCATTGTGTTAATACATATTTGAAGAGTCAATCCACAGCATTGCAGGATAATCTGAAGTTATCACTCAAGTAATTCACAGAATGTTAGGTAACTTCTATTTTATTATGTGAAGAGATGAATAAATAGCTGTTATGGTAATACACTGCCTTTGCCATTAACATGATGTCCTCCATCAGTGTTCAAGGGCTGCACCTGAAGACATGCAAATGATTGCCTACTCTTAAAGAGGATAACAACCTGCATCAGGCAGTATTTGATGTCAAGGTTGGGGACTACTGATTTTCTGTGTCAGTTTTAAAATGCTGGGTAGTATGTTACCAAAAAAAAGCCCACCAAAGGACTTATTGTGCTTTTCCATACCTATCCTAGCATTTTCCTCTCTAGTAAAGCCTGACAAGTAGAATTTGGGGTGGGGGCAGATGAGGGTGGCTGTAAAGGCAGGCTGTTAGAACAACAGGCTCGTTTGGGTTGGAAGGGACCTTAAAGCTCATCCAGTTCCAAAGCCCCTCTCCAGGTTTCTTGGAGCCCCTTTAGGCACTGGGAGCTGCTCTGAGGTCTCCCTGGAGCCTTCTCTTCTGCAGCTCTCAGCCTATCTCTGGAGCAGAGCTGCTCCAGCCCTGCCTTATGCATCTTAGTTTAATGATTACTTCAGTGTGGTCCTGTTCTCATATCTGCAGCCCTTTTTCACATCCATTCGCTTCTCCTTATTGTCCGTTGCTTTTTTGTTGCAAAATAGGATCTTGCAGTTTTGTAAAGCACTGGATGAACCAAGGGCATCCAACACCATCTTATTAAAATCAAAGAGATCTCACATGCTGTGTTTTATTGTGAATGAGTCAGATTCTCAGTACTGAAGGCCACTTTCATGAGCTTGTTTGGGCATTCACAGTGTGGGCAGGTAACTGGGATTTCTAGGAAATTCATGGATTTAAATTGGAACTTAGCCTTCCAAACCTCTCGGACTGTGACTTTTTCACTATGCCTCTGAAATCTTAACCTACAAGCCTTATTTTGCATTAGTATCTATTCTGTCCATGAAGAACAAATGATATATTTCAGAAAGTTTCATTAATATTGATGAGCTTTACATATGGCTAGTTAGTATTCAAAGCAGTTCAATTTGTTAAACAGAAAGAGTTTCAACCATTAATTATGTTCTGGTCATTCAGTTTTCATCAAATTGAATAATGTGTTGGAACAGAATGATGTGTTTGCACCAGAAATATCTTCACTGGTTCTACCTAGGATAAAAATGTCTTGCCCAGCATTCTCCACACACATACACACACACACTGTTTGCATGGCCTATATTTCAAGTATTTATTTGGTTTTGCTAAGGCTATGTCCGAAAGGAATATGTATGTTGCTTTGTGTTGGAAATCTTATTCCTTATTGCTTACAGATGCCAAACTGAAGTTGATAGGGGATTGAGTTTACTTGTGTAAAGCCAAGTTTAATTTCATGGTGAGAAGAGTTCTACAGACCTCTTGCATTATGGTAAAATTTGGGTTCAAGATAATCAAGTTCTCTTGAGATCACAACCGTTACAAGTTTTTCCACTTTCTCTTAAAAGCCTATAGGAGTGTTCTAGTAAGAGAGAAGGAACTGAAAAGGACAAACTGGTGTTTCCATAGCTGCCTGCTTTCCATAAAGGGGAATATTTCTTTGTACAATAGAAATGATTTTGACATGTGTATGTGTGCACACATGTATTTGCCAAGGAAGCTTATCCTAGGTGACAGAAATGATATGAAACTGTATTTTCTGTCTTTGAAAAGCAAAATGTGTATTTGAATGTTTGAATTCCACGTTGTTTTGGCAGTGTAAGCCTGCTTCTTGTTTCACCAGGTGAAAACACATTGGAGCGTTTTAACTGTGAATTACACAGAACATTTAATAGGTGTAAAAAAAAGGGAAGACACAGAGGGGATCCCCTTTGCCAGTCATCTTCTCCAGCGTTACAGCCAATTTGAAAGCATCTTATCCATGCTTATTTGAATGTTTCAATTGCACACTTGCCAAAATACCTCTGTGTTGTATGATGCCACCACGCAGTGAATGAATCCAACCCAAACTTTACATTTTGGCAATTAAACCAGCTGTGAAATCATATTTTAATTAAAATCAAGCACTTTTGCTTGGGTTTCAGCTGTTGGATGAGCTGTTGGTTGAAGATTAACTTAGTGTGGGCCGAAGAAATGGTCGTTTAAGGTACTGGAAAGACAGTGGTGTTCAGACTCATGGATCATTCACGCTCTTCTGGAAAGGTTACCCTAAATTAGTATTTTAAGATGCCTGCTGCAGCTATGCAGAAAGCAATTATTTCATTTTTCTTTCTCTAAAGAGATGACACTTGAGAGACTCAGTAAATTCCTAAAATAAGCCTTCTGTAGTTATTATAGAAGTACTTCTAAAGCAGAGTCAGCAATGCTCTGTCATTAGCCTGGAGTAAAAACTTAGATCTTTTCCATAGTGTGTCTCAACATTTGCCTTGTGGGCCCCAAGAATCACTTTCAGAATGGGGGAGGAGGGCAAGATGGAGAATGGATCTTAGATTTAAGTAAGATTTTTCTCCTTTCAGTGTTTCCCTGAATAGCTCAAATGCTGGCATTCACCAGAGGAATCATTAGCGCTGGTAACTCAGTCACTTTGACATAAAAAAGTAGTGTAGAAGACTGCTGATTGCTGAAGAACTCCACCAGTGCACAAATGGCAGAATACAATGGGGTTCCCCTGTTAAATTATCTCAATGCACTTGCATTGCCAGCTGCTGAGCAGTCTTTCCCCACTCCCCCAGATTTATGTGATCTGTCCATGAGTCTTTAGACTGACACTGCAGTTGACTGCAGCTTTGTTATAAGAGAAGGAGCTAGAAAAAGACATCTATTACTATCCAGAAAGCAGAGAACTGGAAATGACTCGTTATCCTTGCTTTGAACAGGGGGTTGGATTAGATGACGTGAAGTCCCTGCCAGCCATAGATGATTCTATGATGTGGAAAAGGATACAGCGAGTTGTAGCTCTGCTGAACAAGAAAACCTGAAAAGGTTTGATGTTGACACTAGTAAGGCCATCTGCCTTTCAGTTTATGTAGATTGCATTTATCAGAACAAAGTTAATACACCTACCGCTAGCCGCTTTCCTTTATCCAGCAGACAATACTGATTGTTTTGTTTCTGAAGTGCTTTCGGCAGACTTCAGCATATGAGAATACTCTGGGGTTTATGCTTTTATGCCTTTGTTGGCCTCAAGAATGGCTTGAAATGGGTCAAGTCCTCTTTTCATTTGTTCTTGTTCCCTGCAGTCAAGTACCTACACAGCACTACTGCAGTCAAGTAGCCAGGTGTGACCTGACTTCTTCAGAGGAGTAGATTATGAGTTTGAAGAGTATAGATCTGAGGCAGTTGCCTGCACCATGTATTTTGGGAACAAGAATGAAGTAAATTCTATGGAAAGGCTGTGATTGTGTTTTGGCTCTTTGAAACTTACAGGTATGGCTGTGTCAGAGGGTGGCCTGCAGCAAAGTGTGCCAAGTTGGAAGATTTCTCTGCAAGATGCCATTTACAATCCCAACTTCTTTTCGTATGAGGTTTAGGTCTTGGGACTAAAATTGCCGTTCTTTGGGATGGGCTAATACTTGGGGCTTTTTTTGTGATAGGAAGAAGATGCCTGCAGCTAGCAACAACGGGTGAATATTGCTGCAATGGTCCAGGGCTCAATCCAGTGTTTAAAGGTCATTGCAAAGGTTCCCATTGGCTGTAAATAGCACCGGATGTGGCCCGTGTCAGAATTCCCTGAAAACCTGAGATTGTTTTGCATTTCCATGTTGATCACAGTTCCAGTTGCAGTGGTTTGTTCCAAACCAGAGGCTTGTCCCAAAGCTGAGTGAACTTAGGAGACTGCGTTATTCCACCAGTCCTTCAATACCCAATCTTGCCTCACTATGCAGCTGCAGTTAAATTTCTCTTAGCAATTAATGCTTTATTGCAATAGATGCCATGATACGAGTAACGCTGGAGTAGCTCGAATGTAGCTCATATGATGTTTTGCAGTGAGCAGAGGCAGCTGCTGGAAAGCACGCACCTCTTAGGGATGCACATACAGAAAGCATTAATCTTCTTTAAGGAGGCTAATGAAGAATTCAAAGATGTGAAGGACTGCATTTTATATCTATTAAAATTAAGCACTGATGAGACAGCTTTGTCTAAATCCGGGTTTTGAGGCAAAGTAGGCGGCCTGTCAGGAACCATTTGGGGGATATCCAGGAAAGGTTATTTAAACAGCAGAAAAGGCTATAGAATCACTTGAATTCAGAAAGGAGGGTAATCCCTTGGCTTTATTACCAAGTAACTTTGATGTAGCATTAAAACAAATTTGCATTTAAGCGCCTAATTCTCTGTATTTCCTCTTTGGGGTAATCCTCTCCTTTAGGGAATTTTTTTGAAGCACACTTGGCTTGCTTGTAATAGTGTTCCTTTAATGAGAGATGGAATCAGTACGTTACAGTAAAGTGTGTGCACCAGAGAGATCTTAGAAAGATGGTGCTTAGAGAGACATGATGTTTAACTACCTGCATCCTGACTCTTAAGTATGTTCTCCTTTATCTGCTTGCAAATAGAAGTGTTTCCTGAAGAATGATGAGCAGTCGTAGTGTAATCAAGAGGAAGTCCCTTAGCATCTGTGTGTCTTAGCTGTGCTGCTACTGATAGAGTATTCACAGGGCTGTTGTGGTAGAAAATATACACATGTAGTGATGCTCAAAGGCATTGCTACTGCAAATTGAACACACATACAGAGGGAGGAAGTTGATGGGATTTCAGCCCTGAGTGAAAGCACTATTTCATATATCATATATCATATATTTCATATATCATATCCAGCAAATTCCTGCCGCCACTTGGCTGTGTGCTTCCAGGTCTGAGAATGCTTTGTGTTTGTTTCCCTTTCCCTTTTCCTTCCCCCTTCCCTTCTTTTTTTCCCCTTTCCTTCCCTTCCCTTTCCTTTTTCCGTGACTCTTTTAGTTATGAGCCTCTGTTTTTTCCCATGTATAAAATGTTTTTACTGATCGCTTCCTAAATGACTGTGCGATCCAGAAATATGAAGCACTCCATGGGAACAAGAATGCTTTTTTCCCCTGTTAATAATGTGATTTTTGTGAAGAATTTCCGACTTCTGTTCCTCTAGACTCTATTTCCAATGGTTCCAGTGGTGTCTAAAGAACAAGTTGACCGCATTTGTCAAATGATGTAATTTTTGTTCAATAGAAATAGTGTCCTAAAGGCCACACTAAAATGGAAGACGTAATCCCGAAAGTTCTTAAGTTGCCTTGACACATCTCCACTCTTTTGTCAGCTGAGAACACTTCAAGCTGTGTAAGTGACATGCAGTACCTTGGAAGCCATATATTTATTCTTAGGGTCAGGTCTTCCTGAGGGTGGCATTCGGACCAACAATTTGTCACTCTCTTCATGGACCATAAAATAAACTTCAGTTCCTCAGTTCTGCCAAATCTCCAATAAATGCTGTGCAGGAATTGATCCCTTGGTTTTATACTACAGAAAGCCCTTTAAATCTGAAGGAACATGAGGAACAAGAGATCAAAGGAAGCATTGGAAGATGACGTGCAAGAGGAGAAAACTTAGAGCTACAGCAGTGCCAGTGATTAGGTGTTGCGAAATACTCAAGGTCTGGATGTAATTCTCCTGGAGGACATAGCATCTCCTGGGCTGTTCCTGGGAGCAGCTAGTACTGACAGGACTGTGGACAGGAGCGATCAGGAATGAAACCTGGATGGGCAATTCCCAATCTATTAGAATCTTCCCATAAGCTGTTGTTGCACTTTTATTATCTTTCCACTTTTGTTGTCAAGTAGCCCAAACCAAGGAATATTCAAGGGCATAAGAGAAAATACCTTATTTTGCTTCTTTTCACCATGCATGTTGTGGAGTGATTTCTCTTTCTCTAATTCCCATGAACTCAAATAGTTAATGCCTTCTTCTGAAGACAATTAAAATGGGAAATCTCTTTGAGCAAGAATTACAGAGGTGTGTAAAGTTGCCTGCCATTTCCATACACTCTGAAAGCAGGATGAAGCTTTAAAGCAAGCATATTGTCCCATTCATCATCTTCCATGCAGCATTTTTACTTTTAGCAAGGGACATACATCATAAGGCTCAGCAAGTTTTAGGAATGGATTCTCAACGTGGACAGATGGTGTGTAAGATGCCTGATGAGAGTGCTGACTTTCTGAGAGTGTGGCAATGTCAAAGAGAAGACAGCTTCTTGGGTTGTTGTCCCATTTACCACAAATGACCACTGTTTGAAGTCCACTGAGCTCAGGAAAAATACTTCCGTAGACCTGAGGCAGTACTGATGTGAAGCAAACAACTGCCATCCTCTATGTGCTGGCATCTGAAGGAGTGGCAGGATTTGTGAACTTGAGATAATGGCCTTGCTAAGCCATAGATAGAATTGGACTTATCCAACCTGGAGAAGAGAAGGCTCCTTAAGGAGGAACCTTAGAGCAGCTCCAGTGCCTAAAGGGGCTGCAGGAAGCCTGGAGATGGGCTTTGGACAAAGGCCTGTAGGGACAGGCCAAGGGGAATGGCTTTAACCTGCCAGAGGGGAGACTGAGATGAGCT